>JAKWIY010003054.1:47026228-47131228 GCA_027704805.1 Solanum corneliomulleri | reverse complement strand
GAAGCGCGCATACCCCCCATTTCGACTATATATATATATGCACACACACACACTTATAGTATAATTGATGAGTAATTTCTGAACAAGAAACCTTAATAATACAACAACAATATACATATATACTCTTATAGTATCATTGACTACTACGTAATTTCATAACAAAACTTTAATGTTACCGATATAGTATATATACTCATTTTAGTATCAGTTAAGCAAAATTATCAACTTTAATGATACCAATACAACATATAATGCCGATTTAGTATCACTTAAGCGAAAATTATCACCCGTAATGAATGGGATATGAACTGTAGTTTTTTTATGAGAGAATGGATATTTTAGGAATTACTTTTGATTTGGGACTAACTTGTAATTATTTTACATTTTATGGCTCATATATGTAGTTTTCCCAAATACGTGGTATTTCTCTAATAAATAAAAATTAGGCCTATGGAATAAATAATAATTGTCATATTAATAAATTTATCACTCACAAGATGTCAATTTTTAATTTAAAAAGAGTAATCATCTACTTTTTAAGCAAAAAATCCTATTAAAAAAAATAGTAAAAAAATAGTAAAATTGAACAATATCAACATTTACGCATAAAAATTGTAATCTGTAGTTATAAAATGTACGTAATTTTATAAATTGTTCAAAATACAATTAATTAGAAAACCACATGTACGTGTGTGCGCGCGCACGTGTGTATGCGTATGTGCACGCGCGCGTGTATGTAGACAATACAATTCACTTCGAGGAAACAATAATAAAAAAAAAATCGCAACAATCATATTTAAATTATTATTTCAAAGTGAGAGTGTCACAATCTCTATGATTCCTCTAAATTCGACTTTTCATATATAATTCAAGGGCTCTTAAGCTTGATCTTAAATTTGACTTTAACTTGATCCTGATTCAAGGGCTTTGAAGCTTGTTCTTTAATCTTCGATGAACTTGATCTTTATTTTTACTTAAAATCAAGGGCTTCAAGCTTGTTCTTGAATCTTGTAGTCTTAATCTTGATTTGTGGATTTGATGAAATTTATATGGACTTGAACGTGATGATCTTGAACTTGATCTTGGATTCAAGGGCTTTGGAGCTTGTTCTTGAATCTTCAATTAACTTAAAATTTATCTTGATCTTGACTTCTAGTTCAATTCAAGAACATCGAGCTTGATCTTGAATCGATGTTTTCTTGATATTGATCGTTCTTGATCTTGACTGTTATCTTTAACTTGAACGTTTGAATTATTGACTAGAAGAGAAATTTGTGGGTTTTGACCCATGAGCTTTCTCTAGATTCTTGTTATAATTCTTGGTTACTTTTCTAAATTATAAGGACCCTTACTTATAGTTTTTGAATAATGTAGTTGTGATAGGATAGGATTCCCTTCGGCCAATTAGATTTAATAGACGTGGAATATGAGCTTTATCAAGCGTACTTTAATTAAATACATATTTATGTGATTTAAACAATTAACTCAATTATATTAATACATTGGACTAATATATTCATGAATTTAATATAATCCGAATTATTTTCTAAATTTATATTTAATAAATTTTAAATGACTACAAATGACCCCTACTTCAAGTCTTACTGAAATATATTATCTTTCAAATATTAGGCTTGAAGAACTTGAAGACATCAACTTGCAGACTTGAAGAATTTAAATACTTCAACTTGCATACTTGGAGATTTTAAAAACTCCATCTTGAAACAGTTTTTATTTATAGGGGTTTGACTCCATTGAGTCACCACCATTTGTTCCAAGTCTGAAGTCTTATGAAAGATTACTCCTAAATTTCACTTTCATGAGGCATATCAAGCAGGAACATTTCATGTTTTGACACTCATGAAACTGAACATAGAATATGGTTCTGAGTGCCTACGTACCTCAATAAAGAGGATAAAGTCACAATATAGTTGTAGGAGAGTGTTTTTTTAGTGTGTGTTGTGCATAATTTATATTCTCGTAGGCCAGGAGAGATGTGTAGTTTAGGATTGTAACCTAAGGAGAATTATAACTTAGAGATTTAGTTAAAAATTCAATAGTTTTATGACATACAGTTTAAGCTCGTATTTAAAGGATCATTTCAACTTGAATATTTAACTCAATTTTGAATAGCTTTGTGACTACAATTTAAACTAGTATTTCAAGGGGTATTCTAACTTGATGACTTAACTCAAGCTTGAAGATTTTTCTGACATACAATTTAAGCTTGTGTTTCAAGGAGCATTTCAATTTGAAGATATAACTCAAATTTGAAGAGATTTGTGACATGCAGTTTAAGCTCGTATTTTAAAGAACATTTCAACTTGATCATTTAACTCAACTTTGAATAGTTTTGTGAAATACAATTTAAACTCGTGCTTCAAAGAGTATTTCAACTTGATGACTTAACTTAAGCTTAAGGAACTTTGTGACAAACAGTTTAATCTCGTGTTTCGAGGAGTATTTCAACTTGAATATTTAAGTCAAATTTGAAGAGATATGTGACATCCAGTTTACCTCTAATTTTGAAGAGTCTTGTAATAAACAGTTTAAGGCTTATGCATCTTGGAGCATTTCAAGTTGAATATTTATTTTGAATTTAAATAGCTTTATGATATTTAAGGTTTCACTCAAATTTGAATAACTTTCCCAACTTAGAGATTTACCTCAAATTTGATGAGCATTTGAACTTAAAAAGCTCAAATTTGAAAAGCTTTCTGACATGCATTTTTAGGCTCGTGCATCTAGGCGCATTTTAACTTGCAGTTTAGGTTGATGCGACAAGGAGTCTTGTAACTTGAAGATTTAACTTAAATTTGATGAGATTTGTAACTTAGAGATTTAGCTCAGATTTGAAGAAATTTCAGACTTAGAGATTTAGCTGAAATTCAAAGAGCTTTGTGGTATAAAATTTAGGCTCTTGTTTCTAGGAGCATTATAACTTGAAGTTTAGGATCATTCAATAAGAAGCATTGTAACTAAGTATTCCTTATAAAATTTATAAATGTTTTTACATTTATGTTAAAAGGGGAGCTAAGAATTTCCAAAAGAGATTTGAACAAGAAAGGGGAACATTGATTCCAAAGGAGCTTTTGTAAAGCTAAAGTGTTGAGCAAATTATCTCAACCCAAAGAAAGTAAGTTATTCTTAAAGTATGAGTGAAAGTATATTTTAGGAGTAGTATTGAGCACTGATGTGGGAAAAATAGTTCATATATAACTCAATTCCCCATGTAAACCATGTAGCCATCATGGATGTTAACGGGTCATACTTTTCATATGATTACGTAAGTTAAGCTAGTGGATCCACTATGTTAAGAAAGGTCCTATATAGATTGAAAGGTATAGGATGGTCCTTGGCAACGTGAGATAAAACGTTGTATCATCACTTAGGCTCACAGTGATAGTTGTCGGTTAGAATATCTCACATAGAAACTATATGACTTATTGATTTGAGTAGAGACAAGGTAAGTTCATTCTTACTCCTTTCAATCTTATGTAGTTGTATTTTAGCATTTCAACTCGCATATTGGTACATTAAATTTACTGATTCCAGCTGGCCTGCATTATTTCATGATGCAGACGCAAGTAACCAAGATCAACACCTAGCGTCTCGTTGATCCATTTCGAGCATCAAGAGTTAGTGTTGAGCCTCCTTGCTTCTAGAGTACCCTTTGTTTCTTTCAGTATTTCCTTATAGAATATTGAGGGGTTTGTCCCAACATTCATCTTAGTAGTAGAAGAGGCTTTATAGGCAAAGATACAGTTCGAAAGTCAATTTTCTCTTCTTTATATTGCAGTTGCTTTGCTATGAAAATTTAAGCGCCATTTTGGCCAAACTATTATGTTTTAATTAATTCATTTAAGAATGTTCTTATTCATAATTGATTTAAGTTAAGTCTTCCACTGAGTTAATCAAGACGGCCCAAGGGTTCACTCAAGACCAACAATGGTCATTAGGTGTCGGCCACGTCCAAAATGTAGGCTCCGGGCGTGACAAAATAGATATTTAAGCACAGAGTTCAAGAGTCCTATGGAGTCTATGAAGCTGTGTTTGTAGAGTCTTAGTCATCGGGGTGAAGCGCCACATCTATGATTAGGAGGCTACAACATTTAGGCATTTCTCACTTCTTTTATACTCATTTTGTAGGTTAGAGTTTATATCTAAAAGTTTCCCTCTAATTCTAGCTTATGTGTGTTTCAAATGATCATGCCTCCACGAAGAGCATTTAGAGGTCGTCCAACTAGAAACATGGAGGAGCCAGAGGTACCAAATGCACCTAAGTAAGCAAGGGTATCGGAGTTCCTTACTCTCAAATAGGACTGCTTGAGCGTTAACAAATATGCGTTGAAGTTCACCTAACTATCTCGCTATGCTCCGAAGATGGTTAAATATATGAGAAGCTGAATGAGCCTGTTTTTTGCTGGCTTGGGACGAGCTTCAAGCAAAGAAACTAGGGATGCAATGTTTATTGGGGACATGGATATTTAAGGTTAATGTATATGTGAAACATGTTAAAGAGGAGAAGATGAGGGATACAGAGGTGTAAAAGAACAATAAAACTAAGACTGGAAATGAGTCTGGTCAATAGAAGGGTGGTTCAATCGACCATAATTTCAAAAACAAAAGGAGCATGACCATCATTTGCTAGTACACTACGCCCAGAAATAAAGGTGAATATAAGGGCCAGAATTGTTCTGCAGACTTTGAAAGCTAAGGAGTTATATGCCACATTCTCCAAGTTTGAGTTTTGGCTTAAGTTCGTGGAATTCTTGGGCCACATTGTTTCCGGTGATGGGATTAGAGTTGATACCCAAAAGATAGAAGTAGTTCAGAGTTGGTCTAGACCCACATCTCCAATAGATATAAGGAGTTTCTTGGGTTCGACTGGCAATTATAGAATATTTATTGAAGGTTTTTAATCTATCTCTTCTCCTTAAACCAAGCTAACTCAGAGAACCACTAAGTTTCAATGGTCTGAAGCTTGTGAGAAAAGCTTTCAAGATTTGAAAAAGAGATTAACTGTCGCTCTATATTTGATCTTATCAGAAGGTACTCAATGTTTTGTTGTATACTGTGATGCATCATGAATTGGTTTGGGTTGCGTGTTAATGCAGAATGGCAAGGTTATATCATATGCCTCCAGAGAGTTGAAGGTTCATGAGCAGAATTATCCAACTTATGACTTAGAATTAGTTGCAGTCATTTTTGCTTTAAAGATATGGTGTCACTACTTGTATGGTGTTCATGTTAACATATTCACTGATCACAAGAGCCTCCAATATGTGTTCACTCAGAATGAGCTAAACCTCAGACAGAAAAGGTGGTTAGAATTACTCAAGGATTTATGACATGAGTACTTTTTATCACCCAGGTAAGGCTAATGTCGTTGTTGATGACTTAAGCAGGTTATCCATAGGAACAAATGCCTATTTTGAAGAATAAAAGAGGGAGTTAACAAAAGATGTGCACAAACTTGCACGTCGGGGAGTCAGACTTATGGATTCCACGAAAAGAGGGATAGTGTTTACTAACGGGGTTGAATCATCACTAGTGTCAGAGGCGAAAAACAAACAAGACCAAGACCCCATTTAGCTTGACTTGAAGGCATATGTTGATAAGCATAGAGTATTGACTTTTGAACAAGTTGGAGATGGTGTACTGAAGCACCAAGGTAGATTGTGTCTACCATAGGGTGGATGGACACCAAGAGAGGATCCTGGAGAAGGCTCATAGATCCAAATATGTCATTAATCCGGGTTCCACCAAGATGTACCGCGATTTGGGAGAGGTATATTGGTGGGAAGTCATGAAAAAAGATATCGCTGAGTTTGTTGCCAAGTGCCCAAATTGCCAACAAGTGAAAGTAGAGCACCAAAAGCATGGAAATTTGGCTTTGATAGAGAACTTTCGAAATGAAAGTGGGAGATGATTAATATGGACTTCATCAGAGACCTACCAAGATCTCACATGCAGCATGATTCTATTTGGGTGATTGTCGATCGGATGAAAAATTCAGCCCAATTCTTGCTGGTAAATACTATTTTTTCGACCGAAGATTATGCGAAGTTGTACCTGCAAGAGGTGGTGAGACTTAATGGAGTTATGGTTTCCATTATTTATGATAGAGGTGCAAAATTTACTGCATAATTTTGGAAATCTTTCCAGAAAGGTTTGGGTTCAAAGGTAAACTTAAGCGCTATTTTTCATCGTCACACATATGGACAAGAAAAGTGTACTATCCAAACCTTAGAAGATATGTTGAGATATTGTGTGATCGAATTCAAAGGGAATTGGGATGATCGTATACCTCTCATTGAATTCCTTTAGAACAACAGTTATCATTCGAGCACTCAAATGGTTCTATATGAGTTTTGGTAAGAAAGGGAAACTTATTCCCCTGTATATTGTTCCTTAAAGAGTCTCCTAGAGGGTTGGAAATGTAGCATATGAGTTGGAGATACCCAGGAGTTAGAAGCGGTTCATCCGGTATTCATGTGTCTATGTTGAAGAAATGCTTGGGTGATATTTAATTGATTGTACTAACTGAGAATGTTGGGATTAAGGATAGCTCATCCTATGAAAAGATTCCGATTCAAATTTTGCATAGTCAAGTTTTCAATTTGAGAACAAAGGAAGTTTCATCAGTCAAGGTCCTTTAGAGGATGAAACTTAGGAAGCTCAAGAGGATATGAAGTGGAAATATCCACATCTCTTTGAATCCGGAGAGAATGCATATAAAGGTACTAAATTCTCTTCTTAGCACTTTATAAGACTATGTGTAAGCATGTATTACTTGCTTTTGTTGGTTGAGTGCTGAAATAATGTTACTACCATTAACTTAAGGAAAAAGCTCTCATTTGAGAACGAATCTTCCCAAGGGAGATATATTGTAATTTCTCATAACTTGAAATAACTGATAGTAAGCTAAGAAACCCAGAATAATCATTTTTTGGAAAAAAATTGGAAAATCTGGAAAATTCCCTAATTTTGAAATGTGAGTTTTGGTCATTTTCAAACGGCCATAAATCTCAGCTCAAGAAGAATTAGGATGAGTTCTTTATATGGTTGGAAATATCTTGGGAATATCTTTCCAACAGCTCAGAGGTTGCACATTTTTAATGTCGTATGAGGAAGATATCCTTTCGAAAGTGGTCCTGAGAAAAGTCCAATTCGGATATTAGTAAGGGTAAAGAAGTCTTTTCACCCTAGTATTTCCTAATTCATTTTAAGGGTTGATTAGGGGTAAAACTAAGTCCCAATTAAGTTCTTGGAAAAGTTGAGAACACTTAAGTCTTGGGGAGAAAATAGAAGAGAAGAGAAATATCAAGAATTCTTTAAGAATGATAAAGTTTCGCTAGTGGAATTCATCGGAGGTGATCCTTATTGAGGTTTGTGAGATCTTATATGATGGGTTCTTTCACCCATACAACAATATGTTTAATTCAGCGCATTTAGAGTAGATTTAATGATGAACATTGAATTTCTTGATAAAAACCATTGAATTATTTTTGGTTGAATTGTAGTATATCTTTGGTTGTTTGATTCGTGTTTCTGAGTTGTTTTACGAGTCTAAGCTATTGGGTATTGAGGATTTCAGTGATATTAAGTGTTTGGGGTGCGATCCATGGGAGTTTAGAAGGTTTAGAATTGATAATCGGAGAAGAAAAGTCAGAAATCCAGTCTGACAAGCCCTGGGGCGCCGCGCCTCCCAGAGCCACTAAGGTAAACCTCTGTCTTATATGGATTGGCACGCCGTGACAGCCAGAGTCCCCAAGGACAACCTCTGTCCGTCAAGCTCTAGTCCCCCGCGCCTCTCGGACAGCCAGGGTCACCTAGAGTTCCCATTCCTCCCCTATCTTTTCGTACGATTTCCTAAGTGATGTACCTAAATCCTAGTCGATTCTAACACTCTAAAGTACATTTAAACATCATGAAACCTTCCACAAACATGAGATCATGATCTTCGAATCCATATTCCGATTCAAGGATAGTTAGGATCAAAGTCAAAGAAGTTAAGGAGTTAAGTCTAAGGCAATGAAGTAAGTTAAAGTGAAGTTTCTTAAAGCACTCAAGATTCTTATTTAAGTGTTTTAACTTTTTTTTAAGGCTCAAGTTTTAAGTTTAAGAAAGAGAAAAAGTTGAAGTCTTTTTTTTAAAAAAAAAGTATAAGGGGACTAAGTATTCCTTAGAAAGTTTATAAATGCTTTTACATTTAAGTTAAAGGGATCTGAGACTTCCAAAAAGATTTTTGAACAAGAAAGAAGAACATTGATTCCAAAAGAGGTTTTGTAAAGCTAAAGCGTTTGAGAAAATTATCTCAACCCAAAGAAAGTAAGTTATTCTAAAAATATGACCTAAATTATATTTTTGGAGTACTATTGAAGACCGATGTGGCATAAGAGTTCATAATTAACTTAAGTCCCGATGTAAACCATCTAGCCGTCGTGGGTGTTAACAGGTCATGCTTTTCAGATTATCATATAAGTTAAGCTAGTGGATATACCAAGTTAAGTAAGCTCTTATATCTATGGCAAGGTATAAATTGGTCTTTGTCTAGGTGAGGTAAAACATTGTATCATCACTTAGACTCACAGTGATGGTTTTCGGTTAGAGAATCTCCCACATAAATTATATTATTTTCATATATAAGTAAAGTTGAGTTTATTTATTGAATATTTCCTTTAATGAACTAAGTGGTTACACTATTTTACAAGCTTTATATATAATTTCATGTGCCTTTACTATTTTATATTAGCTTATGAATTCTAGAGTTGAGAAGAGTTAAGGTAATTTCATTCTTACTCATTTCAAGCTTAGCGGTTGTTGTTTAGCATTTCAACTAGCATACTCGTACATACAATGTACTGATGCCAGTTGCTCTGCACCATTTCATGATGCATACGCACGTAACGAGAATCAGCACCCAGTGCCTCACTGATCCAGTTCGAGCATTCAGAGCTAGGGGTAAGCCTCCTTACTTCTGGAGGACCCTTTATTGCTTTCAGTATTTCCTTATAGAATTTTGAAGGGTTTTTGTCCCAACATTTATCTTAGTAGTAATAGATCCTTCATAGACAAATAGACAAACAGATAGACAGTTGAGTCTCTTATTTAAATTACAGATGCTTCGCTATGAGAATTTAAGCGTCATTTTGGCCAAACTATTATGTTTTAAGTATTTCTTTTGAGAATGTTCTTATTTGATAATTGAGTTAAGTTAAGTCTTCACTGAGTTAAGCAAGCCAGGCCAAGGTTTCACTCAAGACCAGCAATGGTCATTGGGATCGCCCCACGTCCAGGGTGTAGGCTCCAAGACTACACCGGGCGTGACAATAAGATAGCTAGCCTAGTACTCATATTAAGGTATGGTTCACATCCATTATTTTTTTGATTAATTTTCTTTCTGAAAATAATATCTTTATCTGAGCAAATGAACAAGAAATCATTCAGTAGGCAAAGTCTGAAGGAGTTTTGCTGCAGGGCACTAATGTCAGTGCGTATGATTCCACTGATCTTGCTCCAACCACTAATAATTTATCGTTGGCTAATCAAATAGGGAATTGTGACTTTGGCAGTGTTTATAAAGTTATTATTTCTTCTCAACAAGCATAAAATCCATATTTACGGTACCACAGACAACAAAATTATTATCCAAATGCTACAAAACATATGCAGGGTGTACTAGAAAATGAGGTAGAAATAGTAGTGAAAAATAAAGACGTGATTTCACACTAAGGATTTACTAATTTGGAGAATAAATTCACGTTAATAGAAAAACTACAAAATCATAAACTAACCAAGTTTTTGGGATAATTCATTAATGGAGCAGAAAAATTCCTATGACATCTTAAATAACATTCTTCTTTTTTGCTAGTCTGTGTTGTTTTTGATATTGAAAAGTCAAAAATAATAGGAAATTTGGGATTATTGAGTGAAATTGAGTAACTATTTATTGTACAAGTTTAGATCGTGCAAAAGGGGTAGAATAACATGGCTAATACATACAGTAGCTGGAAACAAATGGTAAAACTTAAAAGTAAGCTACAAATTTTCAGCATTGCAGAAATTTTAAAATAAAGGTTAAAAAAATGGAGCAGTTAGCCGTTATGCTGCAGTAGTGCTTAAATTTTAAAACATATCTAGCATCAAAAAATGAGTAGCAGACAGTGGTAGACAAGAGGTCCCTTTACGGGTCGTGGACCACCTCAAGAGCCGTGGCAATGCTCGTGTAATTCTGGAAGAACCTACGAGGCCTAACTATTAGACCACGGAGCACTCCATGGGGCGTGGTCTTGATGACAGGCCGTGGTAAGGCTCATCAAGCTGTGCTAGTAGGCCCCTTGACGAAGTGAAGGACCACGATGATCATTCACATGGTGTGTGAAGTTGACCGTAGAGGGAAGGGACAGCCACTTGTAGTCAATATCAAACCGACCTCAACCCACTTGACAAGTCGTTGTCCCTTTGAGGTCCATCATTTAGTTCATGGAAGGTGCCAGATTTTTAAGTGGGGTCATTTTGGCCTTTTCCCTATGTGTTGGACACCTAAACTACATCGTTTATTCATTACACTACAACATCTTACACAATTTAAACCCAGTAACATAGTCAGAACATTACCAAAATCTCGATTTCACCAAAATCATTCAAACATAGAGCAAAGAAGAAGAAAGAGGGCCTACTTTTCCCGAGAGCAACCAGAAGGTTCCCTTCATGTTTCAGCCTTAAATCAAAGTATTTCTCCGTAGGTTTCATCACCAGGTATACGGGATTTCAATGGTGGATTCCTGTCATCCACTAGGTCCTTAGAATTCATTCAGAATCTTTATTCCTATATCTTGCATATACCAAGAGTTCCTAAAACCCTAAACATTGGTTATGATTTAGTTGTTTGAATATTTCTAATTAGATTATCATGTTTTTGTGTAAATCATTGCTTAGTTCTTTGCAAAATATTTAGAACCTTAGTTTGTTAGATTCTTTTAGTTCATAAATTACACATGCTAGGTATGTTAAACAGATATACATGCTTCATTTCTTAAATGTCACATAAATCAATGCATAATTGTTATATTATCAGAGTTTTCATTTAGTATTTGAGTTATTCAACGTTTCAGTATTACAATATTAGTGTCATATACATATTCAGTTAGGAGTAGACTTAAGACCGAGTTACACTAGGATTCAACATACTTGTATAGTGCCATAACTATGTGCCCCTTAGGTTCATAAGTACCCTCTGTGAGAAACATATTTAGTTATCATGTCGGTCATGCCTTTATACTTTGTCAAGGTATATTGGGTCCTCTTGATGGATCTTAAACATCAAACTCCGTGTTTAACTCATGTGGTTATATGTCGGTTAGTAGTATCTCCCAGAGTCAGACTCTAGTGCATTTGAACAGGTCTTCAATTATATTTTAGTATTTAGTTTCATCATATTATATACTTGGTAATTGCATTCTGCTAAGTTGTTTTCGACATTTTTGAGTATTTCCATCATGTTCAAATATATCATTTCTTAGTTATGATTTGTTCATACTATGTGTTTGTTTAGTTCTTTTCCTATTGTGCATGCTCAGTACCTTTCAAGTACTGACGCATACTCTGCGCTACATCTTTTCATGATGTAGGTTCAGACCCCCTACATTCAAATAACACATAGATCAATTCCTGATCCACAATGAGTATTTTTAGTTGTGAGTCCTTATACTTTGAGGACAATACACATGTTTTAAGATTTAGTCTTTAATTTTTGTTTGAGTTTTGCTAAGGTTAGTTAGAGACATGTCCCACACCTCTAGTCAGTTAGAAGCTTTTTTTGAACATAGTTAGATTCAATTTTTGTTTTGAGCTATAGTCGGTGTAATTAACTCCTGTTCAATATTTATATATCACCAGAATCATACGCAATGATATCAGGATCCTGAAGGATTTGTTTGTTGATTGGTTTCTGGTTCATCTCCTTAATTAATGATATTCTTTTGAAAAAGCGAATCAATCAGAAAATAATGGATGTATAATCCATACCTTAATATGATTATTAGAATAACTATCTTACTTAGGTCATGTGTTTGCTAAATAATAGTGTTGTTGTGAACTAAGCTTAGTATGTAATGAAGAACAATGAAAATAATAAAATATTAGCGCAAGGTAATTCATTTTACCTAGCAAATTTTTCCTTATTCGATATAGAACACCAACAACTATAAGAAAGATATTAGGTAATTCTAACTCTGAGATTAATGAAAAAAAACTCTCCATTTTTTCTTCTATAGTTGAAAACACGTGTGTTTGTCCATAAAAAAGTTAAAAGTATTAATTGTTTCCTACTTATAAATTAGGCTTCAACTTTGACAGATAAACTTTATTGTAATTTCTAGGGGTATTTGCTTATACTGTGAAAGAATTTGCAATGAGAATAACTAGATGCATGCATGTTGATTTCATCTTACGCTAAATTATGCAGAAGTTATGTGACAACATTCCGTTTATTGCTTCAAACATCTAATGTTTCGATATCAGTTTGCGATGAACCACTTAATCAAGTACTTATATTGAAATTCTATTCATTGATGGTTTTGTTTATAAAATCAAACCTATAGAACATTTAACTACTTCAACCTTGAAGTGTAATTCATGCACACATTGTTTTGTACCATATAAGAATATTTTAGACATTACAACTAACTGTTATGTGTTACCGTTGCTCTACTGTACCGTTGCTAGCTTCTTAATTAATTCAACTTGTTGGAAGCAAACAATAAAATACAACAATTGGTTGCAATGTTGCAGCAGTACATAATTTTGGTGGGGCAATTTACTTGTATGACTTGTATTAACATCAATATCAACGAATATGGTATCATTTGGTGGGGAGAGTTACTTGATATGAGATATTCACATATATCTAGGAACAACATTCTTATACATATGGCACTTGGAAACTAGGTAAAAGTTATTGATTTCTTGTGACACAACAATTGATAGAGTGCGTAAATTATTCTTAATATGGTGCAAAACAATGTGTGCATGAATGACATTTAAAGGTTGAAGTAGTTAATTATTGTGTAGGCTTGAGTATTTTCACAGAAACATCAATTAATAGAATTCTAGTATAAGTGCTTGATTAAGTGTTTCATCGTAGATTGATATCGAAACATTAGATTTTTGAAACATTAGACTGAATCTTATCACATAACTTCTACAAAATCTAGCATAACATGAAACCAACCTGCATGCATCTAGTTATTCTCATTGCAAAATCTTTAACAGAATAAGCAAATATCTCTAGAAATTTCTACAAAGTTTATCTGCATAATTTGAAGCCTAATTTTGTGAGTAAGAAACAACTAACACTATTCAACTTCTTATGGACAAATACACCTTCTTTCGAATGCATGCGGAAAGAGGAATGGACAAGTTTTGCTTCTTTAATATCAGAGTTGGCACTATTTACTATCTTTTTTATAACTATTGGGATTTTACATAGAATGGGGACAAAGGATCTAGGTATAAAGAATCACCTTGCATTGCTATTTTATTATTTCGTTGTTATTTATTATAGACTAAGTTTAGTTTCACTAGAGCAGTATTTTTTCACAAACACATGGCTAAGTAAGATATTTATTCTAATACTCATATTAACGTATGATTCACATTCATTATTTTCAAAATAATTTTCTTTGTTAAAATACCATCTTTATTCGAGCAAATATCAATCAGGCGGCATTTTCTCAAGGAACTTTGCCGCAGGGCACTAACGTCATTGGCATAATACATATACTGGACCCTAAACTTGACTTCAAATTTTAACTTTGACCTCCAACTTTCGTAATGCACAATATACTGGACCCTAAACTTGACTTCAAATTTTAACTTTGACCTCCAACTTTCGTAATGCACAAACACGCATTTTAACTATCCAACTTTTAAATAAACAAACACATGAGTCCTACATGGTACAATACACGTAGGACACCAGATATGTAATGACCTGTTTAGTCGTTTTAAGCAGCAGATTTTATTTCTGGAAAAATTGGCCGAGACGACGGACACCACGACGGACCGTCGTGGGCACGACGAACCGTCGAGGGTGTCTCATTCCAGAACACTTAGAATTCTGAAAATTGAGCATTAAAATCGACTCTCTGTAATCTGTGACGGACCTGCAGGACGGGCTGTCACAGCTACGACGTACCGTCATGAGCTCCCGTTGCAAAACACATCAACTTTTGAGAATTTGGTATAGGGAACGAGTCTCTGATCGTCATGACGGAAGTGCAGGACGGACCGTCACAGGTGTGACGGACCGTCACAGTCTACTTAGTGAAAAATGGAGTTCTAAGATGCTGCGACGACCTGCGTGACGGACCGTCGCAGACACGACGGGCCGTCACAGGTTGCGCAAATCCCAGGCAGAATCGGATTTCTTTACACGTTTTAAGGGACGTTTTGGACTATTCTTTCCTTAATTATAAAGTTAGTGGGTTAATATTAATAAGTCTAATTACTTGGGGGTTAAAAGAGGTAACCTTAAGTTAATTAGTGGGTTATTATTGTCATCCTTTACACTTAATTATATGTTAATTGGGGTAAAAGAAAGAGGGTTTGAATAAGAAAAAGGAAAAGAACAAGAGAGAGAGAAGAGAACAAATCAAGAGGGGGAAAAACGCATCTTTGAGGAAATTCTTGCTTGATCACTAGTCTTCTGTGGAGGTAGGTTATGGTATTTCATGCTATTCGTAGTAGACTCTTAATAGCGAATGATATGTATTGGTAGTTTTGTAAACCTGTCTATATGCTTAATTGTATGCTTGCATGAATATGATTATGTGATTTTTATAAAACAAGCATGATGAAAACTATTGAATCCCAAATCTTGAAAGAAACTTTAATCTACGTTATTAATGATGATGCCTTGGTGTAAAAGAAGGCTTGATGAATTAAAGTAATGGGATTGATGATGTCTTGGTATAGATAAGGGTTGATGAACTGATAGAATGAGATTAGTGGATCGGAGTGTCACGTTCCGACACATAGTATTAGTGGATCGGAGTGTCACGTTCCGACACATAGTATTAGTGGGACGGGTGTCACGAACCGACACATATAGGGGATCGCAGTGTCACGTTCCGACACATAGTATTAGTGGGACGGGTGTCACGAACCGACACGTAGAATTAGGGGATCGGAGTGTCACGTACCGACACATAGTAGTAGGGGATCGAAGTGTCACGTACCGACACAAGAGGAAGAAAGATAATGAATCTTGAAAGATGATAAATATACTCAAGTTAATAAACCTAATCCCCAAATGAGTATGATACTGAGGCTTGAGTCCTCATGTGTGAACTTGACGGAAATTGTTAATGATATGGTACTTGTTGTTGCTACATGTTGAGCATCATAGTTGATTTTATAATATTACTTGATATATATTGTCTTCTATTTTGAGTTGGCCGATGATATCTACTCAGTACTTGTGGTTGTACTGACCCCCCTACTTTTATGTTTTCTTCTTTGTTATTTGTGGAGTGCAGCAAACGTGCCGTCGTCTTCAACTCAACAGTGATTCTAGCTAGTCTTCACTACATCGGAAATTCAGGGTGAGCTAATGCGTCTAGCTTGGACTGGATCTTCTTCTTCAAGTCTTGATGCCTTGAACTTCCGGCATGGACTAGTTTTTAGTTGTTTTGGCTTCCTAGACATTTTTAGTTTAGTAATTTGATCATAGATGTTCTTGTGATGATGACTTCCAGATTTTGGGGATAATAATAATAGTTTTTGAATTGTTTTTATTAATGAGTTTAAGTCTTCCGCATTATTTTCTGTTGATATACATTGAAATGTTAAGGGTTAAATTGGTTGGTTCGCTCACATAAGAGGGTAAATGTGGGTGCCAGTCGCGGCTCGGTTTTGGGTCGTGACAAACTTGGTATCAGAGCATTAGGTTCGTTTGTCTCATTACACAAGAACAGGTCTAGTAGAGTCTTAAGGAACGGTAGGGGGACGCCTTTACTTTTCCTTGAGAGGCTATAAGACTTTAGGAAAATTTCACTCTTTCATTCTTTCTTTCGTGCTACTACTTGAATCCAATTGGTATCTAGGTGATACAAATTGGTATCTGACCATCTTCACTCTTTTCGCAGATGGTTAGAACTAGAGCAACGACTGCACCAACACAAACACCGGCAAGACAAGAAACGTCTGAGCCAGCCACTGGGGCTGTGGCTCGAGGAAGAGCAGTGGCAAGAGGCCGTGGAAGAGGTCGTGGGAGGACGTCCTCTAGAGGAAGAGGACAAGCACCTAGCCCATCTGATACTAGGGCGGTGACTCCTCCACCGACTGAGGAGGTGATAAGAGAGGGTGAGGAAGGGGAGAATGAACAAGTGCAAAATGAGGAATTGCCACCCCAACCTACCCCAGAGATGATCAATCAGGTTCTTGCTTATCTTAGCGGGTTAACTGATCAGGGTTAGGCACCTCCAGTGGTTTCTGAACCAACACCACCGGTTTCAGAGATGCGACATGCGGCTACTATGGCTCCTCGTATGGATGCCTCATTGGACATAGGCACGTTTCCACGTCTGACTACTGGGCCTATAATGACAAATGATCAGCATGAACTTTTCAGTAAGTTCTTAAAATTGAAACCTCCAGTCTTCAAGGGTGCAGAATATGAGGATGCTTACGATTTCCTGGTTGATTGTCATGAGCTACTACACAAGATGGGTATCGTAGAACGGTTTGGTGTGGAGTTCGTGAGTTATCAGTTTCAAGGGAACGCCAAAATGTGGTGGCGGTCACATGTTGAGTGTCAACCAACAGAGGCACCACCTATGACTTGGGCATCGTTCTCTAGCTGTTTATGGAAAAGTATATCCCAAGGACTTTGAGAGATAGAAAAAGGGATGAGTTCTTGAGTCTAGAGCAAGGTAGGATGACAGTTAACGCATATGAGGCCAAATTCCGTGCATTATCCAGGTATGCCACCCAACTTTGTTTCAGTCCACAAGAACGGATTCCCGTTTTGTGAAGGGGTTGAGGTCAGAATTGCGGATTTCAGCCTTACAGGTAGCGGCTACGGCAAAATCCTTCCAAGAGGTGGTAGACTTTGTGATAGAGGGGGAAGGAGTGAAGCCAGATGACTTCACCACGACATCGAAATCAAAGAGGTTTCGAAGGGGAGGTGAGTTTAATGGTTCTTACTCTAGAGGACAGAGTTCCGGAGGTTACTCAGTTCGACCAATTCAGTCTTCACTACAGACTGTAGTTAGGGGTCCACCTCAGAACGGTCAACACTACTCCGAGAGACCTATGCCTGACTCCAGAGAGTGTTATGGATGTGGGGATATTGGACATATTAGGAGGAATTGTCCAAAACAGAGTTACAGACTCCCAATAGCTAGAGGTAGAGGTGGTCATGGTAGAGGCCGCTTTTCTGGAGGACGTGGTGGTCGAGGTAATGGTGGTCACCACAACAGAAGAGGTGATGGGAAAACTGGAGCCACTACTACACAACATGGTAGGGGCAACGGACAGACTGGTGATAGGGCCCATTGTTACGCTTTCCCTGGGAGGTCGGAGGCGGAGACATCTGATGCTGTCATCACAGGTAACCTTCTGGTTTGTGATTGCATGGCTTCTGTATTGTTTGATCCTGGATCCACATTTTCTTATGTATCTTCCTAATTTGCTAACGATCTAAATTTGCATTGTGAATTACTTGACATGCCTATTCGTGTTTCTACTCCGGTGGGAGAGTCTATGGTAGTTGAAAAGGTATATAGGTCTTGTTTGGTAAATTTTGTGGGGAGCAATACTTATGTAGATTTGGTTATCTTAGAAATGGTTGACTTTGATGTAATTCTGGGTATGACTTGGCTTTCTCCGAATTTTGCGATTTTGGATTGTAATGCTAAAACGGTGACATTAGCCAAGCCTGGGACAGATCCGTTAGTGTGGGAGGGGGACTACACTTCCAATCCGGTGCGTATCATCTCCTTTCTTCGTGCTAAGAAAATGGTTAGTAAAGGGTGTTTAGCTTTCTTGGCCCATCTCAAGGATGACACTACCCAAGTACCTTCGATTGAGTCGGTTTCGGTAGTCCGCGAGTTTTTGGATGTGTTCCCTGCAGATCTTCCTGGTATGCCACCAGATAGGGATATCGACTTCTGTATCGATCTTGAACCGGGTACTCGCCCCATTTCTATACCACCTTATAGAATGGCTCCCGCGGAGTTAAGAGAGTTAAAGGCCCAACTTAAGAGTTGTTGAGCAAAGGTTTCATTAGACCAAGTGCATCTCCTTGGGGTGCTCCGGTTTTGTTTGTGAAGAAGAAGGATGGGAGTTTTGGATGTGCATAGACTACCGGCAGTTGAACAAAGTAACTATTAAGAACAAGTATCCTCTTCCTCGCATTGATGACTTGTTCAATCAATTACAAGGTGCTTGTGTCTTCTCTAAGATTGACTTGAGATCCGGTTATCATCAATTGAAAATACGGGCAACGGATGTGCCAAAGACTGCTTTTCGGACTAGGTATGGGCATTATGAATTTGTAGTGATGTCATTTGGTCTTACGAATGCCCCTGCTGCGTTCATGAGCTTGATGAACGGGATTTTTAAGCCATATTTAGATCTCTGTGATCGTATTTATTGATGATATACTGATATACTCAAAGAGCAAGAAGGAACATGAGGAGCATTTGAGAATGGTATTGGAAATGTTGAGGGAGAAAAAGCTTTATGCCAAGTTCTCTAAGTGTGAGTTTTGGCTAGATGCAGTGTCCTTCTTGGGGCACGTGGTTTCTAAGGAAGGAGTGATGGTGGATCCTTCTAAGATTGAGACGGTGAAGAATTGGGTAAGACCCACTAATGTGTCAGAAATAAGAAGCTTTGTTGGGTTAGCTAGCTACTACCGCCGATTTGTCAAGGGATTCTCTTTTATCGCTTCCCAATTGACGAACTTGACTAAGCAGAATGTTCCATTTGTATGGTCGGATGAGTGCGAACAAAGCTTTCAGAAACTCAAGACTTTGTTGACTACCGCACCTATCCTCACCTTACCGGTAGAGGGTAAGAACTTCATTGTTTATTGTGATGCATCCTATTCGGGTTTGGGTGCAGTGCTAATGCAAGAGAAGAACGTGATTGCTTATGCTTCAAGACAATTAAAAGTGCATGAACGTAACTATCCAACTCATGACTTGGAATTGGCCGCGGTAGTGTTTGCATTAAAGCAATGGAGGCACTATTTATATGGGGTTAAGTGTGAAGTCTATACGGATCATCGTAGTCTACAGTATGTCTTTACTCAGAAAGATCTAAACTTGAGACAAAGGAGATGGATGGAACTACTGAAGGACTACGACATCACTATTTTGTATCATCCGGGGAAGGCGAATGTTGTGGCAGATGCCTTAAGTAGAAAGGCGGGAAGCATGGGAAGTCTAGCTCATTTGCAAGCTTCTAGACGCCCATTGGCTAGGGAAGTGCAGATGTTGGCTAATGACCTCATGAGGTTAGAAGTAAATGAGAAGGGAGGATTGTTAGCTTGTGTGGAGGCAAGATCTTCCTTCCTTGAAAAGATTAAGGGGAAGCAGTTTAATGATGAGAAATTGATTCGGATCCGAGATAAAGTGTTGCAAGGAGAGGCTAAAGAAGCGACAATCGATGGGGAAGGTGTTTTGAGGATCAAGGGAAGGGTATGTGTACCCCGCATTGATGATTTGATCAACACTATTCTGACAGAGGCTCATAGTTCAAGGTATTCCATACATCCGGGTGCAACCAAGATGTATCGTGACCTAAAGCAACACTTTTGGTGGAGTAGAATGAAGCGTGATATTGTGGATTTTATTGCCAAATGTCCAAACTGTCAACAAGTGAAATATGAACACCAAAGGCCCGGGGGAACACTTCAGAGAATGCCCATTCCCGAATGGAAGTGGGAGAGAATTGCAATGGATTTTGTGGTTGATCTTCCAAGGACAATGGGTAAATATGACTCGATTTGGGTAATTGTTGATAGGTTAACTAAGTCTGCTCATTTCATTCCGGTCAAGGTGACTTACAATGCAGAGAAGTTAGCAAAAATCTACATCTCAGAAATCGTTCGATTGCATGGGGTTCCACTATCCATCATATCAGATAGAGGTACGCCGTTTACTTCTAAGTTTTGGAAAACATTGCATGCTGAATTGGGTACTAGGTTGGACCTTAGCACTGCATTTCACCCTCAGACCGATTGTCATTCTGAGCGAACGATTCAAGTGTTAGAGGATATGCTTCGTGCTTGTGTGATAGAATTTGGTGGTCATTGGGATAACTTCCTACCCTTAGCGGAGTTTTCATACAATAATAGTTATCACTCAAGCATTGATATGGCCCCATTTGAAGCATTGTATGGTAGGAGATGTAGGTCTCCCATTGGTTGGTTTGATGCATTCGAGGATAGACCTTGGGGTACTGACCTTTTGAGGGATTCGATAGAGAAAGTGAAATCTATTCAAGAAAAGCTTCTAGCGGCTCAAAGTAGGAAAAAAGAATATGCAGATCGAAAGGTTAGAGACTTAGAGTTCATGGAAGGTGAACAAGTCTTGTTGAAGGTTTCACCCATGAAAGGGGTGATGCGGTTCAGAAAAAGGGGTAAACTAAGTCCAAGGTACATTGGACCATTTGAGGTACTTAAGCGAGTAGGGGAGGTGGCTTATGAATTAGCCTTGCCTCTAGGGCTGTCCGGAGTGCATCCGGTATTTCATGTGTCCATGTTGAAAAGATACCATGGGGATGGAAACTACATCATCCGTTGGGATTCAGTTTTGCTTGATGAGAATTTGACTTATGAGGAGGAACCGGTTGCTATTTTAGATAGAGAGGTTCGCAAGTTGAGGTCGAGAGAAATTGCATCCATCAAAGTTCAATGGAAGAATCGACCGGTTGAAGAGGCTACTTGGGAGAAGGAGGCAGATATGCAAGAAAAATACCCACATCTGTTTACAGATTCAGGTACTCCTTCTCGCCCTTGTTCTTCTTATTTTGATCGTTCGAGGACGAACGATGGGTAAATTGGTATCTATTGTAACGACCTGTTTAGTCGTTTTAAGCAGCAGATTTTATTTCTGGAAAAACTGGCCGAGACGACGGACACCACGACGGACCGTCGAGGGTGTCTCGTTCCAGAACACTTAGAATTCTGAAAATTGAGCATTAAAATCGACTCTCTGTAATCTGTGACGGACCTGCAGGACGGGCTGTCACAACTACGACGTACCGTCGTGAGCTCCCGTTGCAAAACACTTTAACTTTTGAGAATTTGGTACAGGGAACGAGTCTCTGATCGTCATGACGGAAGTGCAGGACGGACCGTCACAGGTGTGACGGACCGTCACAGTCTACTTAGTGAAAAATGGAGTTCTAAGATGCTGCGACGACCTGCGTGACAGACCGTCGCAGGCACAACACGCCGTCACAGGTTGCGCAAATCCCAGGCAGAATCGGATTTCTTTACACGTTTTAAGGGACGTTTTGGACTATTCTTTCCTTAATTATAAAGTTAGAGGGTTAATATTAATAAGTCTAATTACTTGGGGGTTAAAAGAGGTAACCTTAAGTTAATTAGTGGGTTATTATTCTCATCCTTTACACTTAATTATATATTAATTAGGGTAAAAGAAAGAGGGTTTGAATAATAAAAAGGGAAAGAACAAGAGAGAGAGAAGAGAACGAATCAAGAGGGGGAAAAACGCAGCTTTGAGGAAATTCTTGCTTGATCACTAGTCTTCTGTGGAGGTAGGTTATGGTATTTCATGCTATTCGTAGTAGACTCTTAATAGCGAATGATATGTATTGGCAGTTTTGTAAACCTGTCGATATGCTTAATTGTATGCTTGCATGAATATGATTATGTGATTTTGATAAAACAAGCATGATGAAAACTATTGAATCCCAAATCTTGAAAGAAACTTTAATCTATGTTATTAATGATGATGCCTTGGTATAAAAGAAGGCTTGATGAATTAAAGTAATGGGATTGATGATGCCTTGGTATAGAGAAGGCTTGATGAACTGATAGAATGTGAGTAGTGGATCGGAGTGTCACGTTCCGACACATAGTATTAGTGGATCGGAGTGTCACGTTCTGACACATAGTATTAGTGGGACGGGTGTCACGAAGCAACACATAGAATTAGGGGATCGGAGTGTCACTTACCGACATATATAGGGGATCGGAGTATCACGTTCCGACACATAGTATTAGTGGGACGGGTGTCACGAACCGACACGTAGAATTAGGGGATCGGAGTGTCACGTACCGACACATAGTAGTAGGGGATCGGAGTATCACGTACCGACACAAGAGGAAGAAAGATAATGAATCTTGAAAGATGATAAATATACTCAAGTTAATAAACCTAATCCCCAAATGAGTATGATACTGAGGCTTGAGTCCTCATGTGTGAACTTGACGGAAATTGTTAATGATATGGTACTTGTTGTTGCTACATGTTGAGCATCATAGTTAATTTTATAATATTACTTGATATATATTGTCTTCTATTTTGAGTTGGCCGATGATATCTACTCAGTACTTGTGGTTGTACTGACCCCCCTACTTTTATGTTTTCTTCTTTGTTATTTGTGGAGTGCAGTAAACGTGCCGTCGTCTTCAACTCAACAGTGATTCTAGCCAGTCTTCACTACATCGGAAATTCAGGGTGAGCTAATGCGTCTAGCTTGGACTGGATCTTCTTCTTCAAGTCTTGATGCCTTGAACTTCCGGCATGGACTAGTTTTTAGTTGTTTTAGCTTCCTAGACATTTTTAGTTTAGTAATTTGATCATAGATGTTCTTGTGATGATGACTTCCAGATTTTGGGGATAATAATAATAGTTTTTGAATTGTTTTTATTAATGAGTTTAAGTCTTCCGCATTATTTTCTGTTGATATACATTGAAATGTTAAGGGTTAAATTGGTTGGTTCGCTCACATAGGAGGGTAAATGTGGGTGCCAGTCGCGGCTCGGTTTTGGGTCGTGACAAGATAGGAGAAAAAATGACATATAGGATGACATGTAGGACATGTGTGTCTATTTGTTCAACTTTATACAAGTTTAAGTGTCTACTTGTGCAAACCCAAAGTTGAAGGTCATAAATATGATTCGAAGCCAAGTTAAAGGGCATATTTATGTATTATGCAAACTTTATTGCATATGAATCTAGTGATGTAACTGGAAATACTACTAATTTCTCGATCGATAATAAGATGGTATTGTGGCTTTGTCAATGTTTATAAGGTTATTATTTATTTTCAACTGGCATGAGTATGCATATTTACGGTATCTCATGCAACAAGACTTAATAACTAAATATATCTAATAATGTAGGTGTATTAGAGAACGGATAGAAATAGTAGTGAAGAATCTAAATTTGACTTCATGCTAAGGATTTACTGATTTTGAGAACGAAGTCAAGTTAATAGCGAAGCTACAACATCGTAACCTAACCAAGTTTTTGGGATACTTCATTATTGGACTAGAAAAATTCCTAGTGTGTGCGTTCACCGCGAATAATGGCCTACACAAAGTCATATTTGGTATGATATTTTAAATAACATGCTTCATTTTAATTATTGTATGTGTTGTTTTGATATTGAAAAGATACAAAAGAAAAAATTTTTGGAGTATTCAAGTGCAATTGAGTAACTATTTTCTATATATGTCCAGATCGTGCAAGAAGAGGTACAATAACTTGGTCAATACATATAGTAGCTGGAAAAAAATGGTAGAATTGAGCAGCTGGCTGAATTTTTCAGCATTGCAGACATTTTAAGACAGAGAGTATGAAAAATTGAGCAGTTGCCTATAATATTGCTATAGTGCTGAAATTTTAAAACAGAGAAACCATAAAGAAAATTGAGAAACTAAAAGTGGTGGACCAAGAAGTCCTTCACAGTCAATGACCACTCTAAGATTTGTGGTAAGACTCGTGTAAATCATGGAGAACATACCAGGCCCAGTCATTAGAACACGGAGCCCTCTACAAGCCATGGTCTTGATGACGGTCTATAGTGAGGCTCGTGAAGATGTGTCATTAGGTTCCTAGCCCAACTGCCCAAGTGAAAGACCACAAGTTTAAGATCCTTCACATGGTCTATAAAATGGACTGGACATGGAAGGTCCCAGGAAAACTAGTCACTGAACAACAGATCAAGACCAAATTGACAGATCTTGGTCCCTTTAACGCTACGTTATTGGGTATATAAAAGCCCCTGTCATATTTTTAACTGGGTCATTTTTGTCTTTCCCCCGATCCGTTGGACACTTTAACTATGTCATTTTACTCAATTTAAACCTAATAACTTAGTCTGAATATTACAAAATTCTCTATTCACAGAAATATTTCAGAATTTGAATAAATAAGAAAGAAAGCGACCCTAGTTTTCCAAAGAACAACCATCAGGTTTTGTTCAAGTTTCAATTCGAAATTGAAGGATTTCTCCGTAGATTTTGTAACCGAGTATGTAAGGTTTCACTCATGGATTGCCTTCATTCACGAATTCCTTACAATTCAGTCAAAAGCTTGATTCCCATATCTTGCTTACACCTAGGGTTTCCAAAACCTTAGATATTGGTTGTGACTTAGTTGTTCGAATACTCCTAATCATATTATTATATTTTCGTGGAATCATTTCTTAGTTCTTTGTGTGAAACTTAGAACCCTTGATATTTCTTTTTGTCAATGAATTACACATTCTAAGTCAGTTACACAAATAAACATGCTTCAGTTCTCGAATGTCATATTAATTAGTACATAAATGTTACATTTTCAAATTTAGCATGACATTATTTTGAGCCATTCAACATTTTAGTATTTCATCCATAATGTGTCATATACATATACAGTTTAGAGTAGACTTAACATAGTAAAACTAGGGTTTATTTTACCCGTATAGTCTCAAAACTACGTGTCCCCATAGGTTTATAAGGCCCCCCCCTATAGGTATCATATTAGTGGGCACGCCAGTCATGCATTTATACCCCTCGCAAGGTATATTTGTTCCTCTTTTAAGGATGTAAACATCAGACTCCATGTAAAGCTCATGTGGTGTTATGTCAATTAGTAGTATCTCCACAGTGCTACTCTAGTGTATTCGACCAGGTTTTTAGTAATGCTTTAGTACTCAGTCTCACGATGCTATGTACTTCGTCATTGCATTCAGTAAAAATCTTTTTAGTATATTTCAGTATTTCCATGATGTTCAAATTATATCATTGCTCGGTTATACTTTGTTCAACTTATATAGTTTTTTCAGCTTTTGTCTTATCGTGCATGCTCAATACCTTCCAAGTACTGACGCATACTCTAAGCTAAAAATTTGCATGATGTAGCTTTAGACCTTAGAATTGAGATCACGTATCGATCAGTTCAAGATCTACATTCATAGTTTCATTAGTAAATCCTCACACTTCGAGGATACATGTTTTCAGATTTAATATTTCATTTCAGTTTTAGTCTTGCTACGGTTATCTAGGACATGTCATAGAAACTCTAGTCAGGTAGACGATTTTTCGAACATAGTTAAATTCAACTTTAGTGTTGGGTTATAGTCTAATATCGGGAACTCCTATTCAGTATTTATATATATTCAGGCCAATTTTGGGTATTCTGCATTATCAATTATCTCATGATTTAGCTTGTTAGTTTATCATTCATAGATATATTCAGTTTCTCTTCTAATATGCCAACTGAGTGTTAGCATGAGGTCACTCCTGATACTAGGTCCCGTTTTAACATCATCATTGTTATTTCTAATCTTTTCTCTACTACATCCTACAAATATTTCGTATCATTTGGGTATTAATAATGGCATCTTAGTTAATGTAAATATGCATTTTCATAATTTTTGAAAAGAAATAATGACCTTATATACATTGTCAAAGCCATCATGATCTGTCTTATTATCCATCGGGAAATTGTTAGTGTCTGCAACTAGATCATATTAATTATATGCATTAACATTAGTGTCCTGCAATAAAGCTCTTTTCAGAATTTGTCGGATAATTGATTTTTAGTTATCTACTCACATTAAGATATTATTTTGAAAAAGCAAATTAATTAGATATTAGCGAATGTGAACCCGTGCCTTAATATAAGTATTAGGCTAGCTATCTTACTTAGGTCATGTGTTTTCTAAATAATAGTGCTTTTGTGAAAGTAAGCTTAGTCACTAATGAAGAACGATTAAAATAATAAATAGCAGAGCAAGGTGATTCTTTTTATCTAAAACCTTTGTCCTCATTCGATATAGAACCCTAACAGTTATAAGAAAGATAGCAGGTAATGCCAACACTAAGATTAAATAAGAAGAAAATGTTCATTCCTCTTTCCATCTGAAATAGGTGCATCAGTCCATACGAAAGTCTATAGTATTAGTTTTTTCCAACTGGAAAAAATTATGCTTCAAATTTGACTGATAAACATTATAGGAAATTTTAATGTATTTTCTTATTCTGTTAAACAATTTGCAATGAGAATAACTACATACATGCATGTTGGTTTCAATTTCTGCTAGATTGTGCAACAGTTTTGTGACAACATTTGGTCTATTGCTTTCAAACATTTAATGATTCGATATGAATCTGCGATGAACCACTTAATCAAACACTAATGTGAAAATTATATTTGTTGATGTTTCTATGTAAATAATAAAACCTGTAAAACAATTAACTTCTTCACACTTCAAATGTCATTCATGCACACATTGTTGTACCATATTTAGAATAATTTAGACATGGAATTATTGTTGTGTCACAACCAAGCAATCATTTTACCTAGTTTTCCAAGTGTAATTCAAATAAAAATATTGTTCGCAAATATCTATGAATGTCTCCTATCAAACTAAATCTACCAACAAAATGACACATTTGCTTCAAATTTAGTTGATATTGATGCTAGTATAAGTCATCCATGATCTTTACATTCGTGCACAAATTTTGTTTATGAAGTTTCTGAACAGCTGCAACATTATAACCACCTGTAGTGTTTTACCATTGCTCTATTTTACTGTTTGTTTCCAGCTGCTTCGCTAATCCAGGTTGTTGGAAGCAAAAAGTAAAACACAACTGATGGTTGCAATGATGTAGTAATGCATAAATTTTGAAAACAAAATTTGTGCATTGCTGCAAATATCGAGTATGGCTTATACTAATATCAATATCAACATAAATGGAAGAAAGTGTGTCGTTTGTTTGGGAGATTTACTTGATATAAGACATTTACAGATATCTAAGAGGGACAACATTTTTATACAAATGACACTTGGAAAACTAGGTAAAAATAATTGCTTCCTTGTGACACCACAACTAATTCAATCCCTAAATTATTCTTAATATGGTGCAAGACAATGTGTTCATGAATGACATTTAAAGGTTGAAGTAGTTTATTTTTGTGTAGGTTTGATTATTTGTGAAAAAACGTCAATTGATAGAATTCTCATATTAGTGCTTGATTTAGTGGTTCATCATAGATTGATATAATATTAGATGTTTGAAGCATTAGATTGTATGTTGTCACATAACTTCTACACAATCCAGCATAAGATGAAACCAAACCTGCATGCAGCTAGTTTATTCTTATTGCAAAATCTTTA
Source organism: Solanum corneliomulleri (assembly GCA_027704805.1). Taxonomy (NCBI): domain Eukaryota; kingdom Viridiplantae; phylum Streptophyta; class Magnoliopsida; order Solanales; family Solanaceae; genus Solanum; species Solanum corneliomulleri. Next base: position 47,103,571 of record JAKWIY010003054.1, on the reverse strand, counting down.
ACAAAATAAGAAAATGCCTCTAGAAACTCCTATAAAGTTTATCTGTCAAAGTTGAAGCCTAATTTTTTGAGTAAGAAACAATAACACCTTTATCTTTCTTAGGGAAAAATGAACCTATTTTCCACTTAGGATGGAAAGAAGAATGGACAAGTTTTTCTTCTTTAATATCAGAGTTGGCACTAGTTAATGTCTTGCTTATAACTGTTGGGTTCTATATTGAATGCGGATAAAGGTTCTAGGTGAAAAGAATCACCTTGCCCTGCCATTTTATTATTTTCATAGCTCTTCATTACAAACTAAGAATAGTTCCTTAGAGCACTATTACTTAACAACCATATGATCTAAGTAAGATTGCTAGCCTAATACTCATATTAAGGTATAATTCACATCCATTTTTTTGGATTAATTTACTTTCTCAAAAGAATATCTTTATTTGAGTAAATGAACTAGAAATCAATAAGGCGGAAAAGCATCAAGGAGCTTTCTTGCAGGGCAGTAATGTCATTGCATATGATTTTAGTGATCTAATCACAACTACTAACAATTTCTTGAAGGATAATTATATAGGGCATGGTTCCTTTGGACATGTTTATAAGGTTATTATATGTTTTCAACTAGTATGAAAATGCATATTTACGGTAACTCAGATAACAAAATTAATACACAAATGATACATAATATCTGTAGGGTGTATTGGAGAACTGAGTGGAAATAGTAGTGAAGAATCAAGATGTGACCCACACTAAGGAGTTATGATTTAGATGATGAAGTCAAGTTAATAGTAAAGCTACAACATCGCAACCTAACTCCAAGTTGTTGGGATACTTTATTCATCGAGTAGAAAAATTCCTAGTCTATGAGTTAATGGCGAATAATAACCTAGACAAGGTAATATTTGGTATGACATGTTAAATAAAATTATTAATTTTTACTATTTTTCTATTGTTTTTATATTGAAAACCTAGAAAATATAGAAATTTGGGAGTATTCGTGTGAAATAAGGTAACCATTTGTCTATACATGTCAAGATCCTGTATGAAGGGGTATAGTAACATGGACAATGCATATAGTAGCTAGAAAAAAAGGGTAGAACTGAGTAGCTGGCTGTAATTTTTCCGTAGTGCAGACATTTCAAAAGAAAGAGCATAAAAAATTGAGCAATAGGCTACAATGTTGCTATAGCGCTGAAATTATAAAATAGAACAACCATAAAAAAAAAAAATTGGCAACTAAAAGTGGTAGACCTAGAAGTCCTTCACAGTCGTGGATCACCCTAAGGTTCATGGAAACACTCGTGTAAATCAAATAGAACCAACCTGGCCCAGCCATTAAACCACGGATCCCCTACAGGTCGTGGTCTTGATGACGGGCCATAGTGAGGCTCGTGAAGATGCGTCATTAGGTTTCTAGCCCAACTGCCCAAGTGAAAGACCACAGGTCTGTGATCCTTCGCATGGTCGTGGACCGTACAAGGAAGGTCCCAGGACCACTAGTCACTGGACAACAGATCAAGACCCACTTGATAGGTCCTGATCCCTTTACCGGTCCGTTATTGGTTTTATGGAATCTCAAGTCATATTTTTAACTAGGTCATTTTGGTCTTTCCCCCGATCCGTTGGACACTTTAACTATGTCATTTTACTCAGTAAACCTAGTAACTTAGTCCGAATATTACGAAATTCTCTATTCACAAAAATCTTTCAAAATTTGAGAAAATAAGAAGCAAGCGACCCTAATTTTCCCAAGAAGAACCATCAGGTTTTGTTCAAGTTTCAGTCCGAAATTGAAGGATTTCTCCGTAGATTTTGTCACTAGGTATGTTATATTTCACTCATGGATTCCTTTCATTCACTAGGTCCTTAGAATTGAATCAAAATCTTGATTCACATATCTTTCTTAGACCTAGGGTTTCTAAAACCGTAGATATTGTTTATGATTTAGTTGTCCAAATATTCCTAATCATATTAGTATATTTTCATGGATTCATTCCTTAGTTTATTGTGTGATACTCAGAACCCTTGATAATCTTTTTAGTTAATTAATTACACCTTCTAGGTTAGATAAACAAATAAACATGCTTTAGTTTTCGAATGTCACATTAATTAGTGCAAAATTACATTTTCAAATTTAGCATTACATTATTTTGAGCCATTCAACATTTTAGTATTTTAGTCATGATGAGTCATATACATATATAGTTTGGAGTAGACTTAACACCTAGTTATAAAAAAGGGTTCAATGTGGATATATAGTCCTAAAACTACATGTCCTCATAGGTTTATATCCCCCTTTATGGGCCTCATATTAGGTGGTCACGCCAGTAATGCCTTTATACCCATGGCAAGGTATATTTGTCCTCTTTTTAGGGTGTATACATCAGACTCTGTGTATAGCTCACGTGGTATTATGTCATTTAGTAGTATCTCACACGGTGTGACTCTATTGCATTGGATCAGTGTAACGACCTGTTTAGTCGTTTTGAGCAGCAGATTTTATTTCTGGAAAAACTGTCTGGGTCGACGGATCCCACGACGGACCGTCATGGGCACGAAGGACCGTCGAGGGGGTCTCGTTCCAAAACACTTAGAATTCTGAAATTTGGGTACTGAAATCCACTCTCTGAACTTCGTGACGGAATGGCAGGACGGACCGTCGCAGGCACGACGGACCGCCACAAATCTTTCCACAAAATTAACTCTCTGAACTTTGTGACGGACCTGCAGGACGGACCGTCACAGCCATGACGGACCGTCACAGGCTGCGTAACCCAGACTGGGTCGGATTTCTGTTAAAGTTTTTAAAGGGGCGTTTTGGACTATTCATGCTTATAATTATAAAGTTAGTGGATTAATATTAATAATTCAATTTCTTGGGGGTTAAACGAGATAACCTTGGAATAATTAGTGGGTTATTTTTATCATCTTTTATACTTAATTATATGACAATTTGGGTAAAAGAAAAAGGGTTTGAACAAGAAAAATAGAAAGAACAAAGAGAGGGAGAAAAGAACGAGCGATAGAGAGAGAGATGAACGAAGAGGGAAACAAAGCTTTGGGGAATTTGCTTGCTTGATCACGAATCTTCGGTGGAGGTAGGTTATAGTTTATGCTATTCGTAGTAAACTCTTAATAGCGAATGATATGTGTTGGGTAGTATTATAAAGTCTTCTATATGCTTAATTGTGTGATTGCATGGTGTGATTATATTATTGGGATGAATTAGCATGATGAAGCTATTGAATCTTAAACCCTAAAATTACCTTGTTAATGATGATGCCTTGGTATAAAAGAAGGCTTGATGAACTAAAGTAATGAGATTATAGGATCGGGTGTCACGTTCCGACACCAGGATAGTAATAGAGGATCGGGTGTCACGTTCCGACACCAGGATAGAATATAGATCGGAGTGTCACGTTCCGACACCAGGATAGTATATGGATTGGGTGTCACGTTCCGGCACAAGGATAGTATATGGATCGGAGTGTCATGTTCCGGCACCAGGATAGTATATGGATCGGAGTGTCACGTTCCGACACCAGGATAGTATATGGATCAGGTGTCACGTTCCGGGCACCAGGATAGTATATGGATCGGAGTGTCACGTTCTGACACCAGGATAGTATATGGATCGGAGTGTCACGTTCCGACACCAGGATAGTAGTAGTGGAGCGGAGTGTCACGTACCGACACAAGAGGAATAAAGATAATGAAATCTTGAATTATGATAATATACTAAATTCTAAAGAACTAATTCCCAAATGAGTATGATGGGGAGGCGTGAGTCCTCATTGATGAGCTTGGTGTTGTGACCAAGGGTTTCGGTAATTGTTGTGGTCGCCTATTAAGAATATTAGTTGATTTCATGTTATTATCTGATATATATTGTTTTCTATTTTTAGTTGGCCGATGATACCTACTCAGTACTTGTGCCTTGTACTGACCCCTACTTGTATTTGTTTTTCTTTGTTAATTGGGGAGTGCAGCAAACGTACCGTCGTCTTCAACTCAACTGCAACTCTAGCCAGTCTTCATCAAGCCAGATTTCAGGGTGATCTATTGCTTCTAGCTTGGACTGGATCTTCCTCTTCATGTCTTGATGCCTTGAACTTCCGGCATGGACTAGCTTTTATTTATTTTAGCTTCTTAGATACTCTTAGATTTAGTAATTTGAGGATAGATGTTCTTGTGATGATGACTTCCAGATTTTGGGGATAATGATTGATAAATTTTAGAAGTTATTTAATTGATTTCGTTAACGAGTTTTAAGTCTTCCGCATTGTATTTTATTCATTATGTTAGAAATGTTGGGGTTTAGATTGGTTGGTTCGCTCACATAGTAGGATAAGTGTGGGTGCCACTCGCGGCTCGTCTTGGGTCGTGACAATCAGGTTTTAAGTTATTTTGTATTATTTAGTCTCACGATGTTATGTACTAATTCATTACTCTCAGTTCAAATCTTTTCAGTATATTTCTGTATTTCCATCATGTTCAAATTATATCATTTGCTTGGTTATATTTTGTTCAGCTTATATAGATTGTTTAGCTTTTTTCCTACCATGCATGCTCAGTCCCTTCAAAAGACAGACGCATACTCTAAGCTACAATTTTTATGATGTAGATTTAAACCTCAGAATTGAGATCACACCTAGATCGATTCACAATCTATATTCAACAGTTTCAGTGGTGAGTACTCATACTTCAAGGATAATAGAGATGTTTTCAGATTTAATTTTTAATATTAGTTTCAGTTTTGCTAGGGTTAGCTAGGACATGTCCTAGAAACTCGGTTCAATTAGATGTGTTTCTACCATAGTTAAATTCAACTTTATTTTGGGTTATAGTCTTGTATCGTTAACTCTTATTCATTATTTTTTGATGTTCAGGCCAGTTTTTGGTATTATGCATCATAAATTATCTCATGATTTAGCTTCTTTGTTTATCTTTCATAGATATATTCAGTTTCTCTTATGAAATGCCAACTTAGCGCTAGAATAAGGTCACTCGTGATACTAGGTCCCGTCATTACGTCAAGGGCGTAACCTCAGGGCGTGACATCTTCACTTTTATTTTTACTCCATTCTTTACTACATCCTACATATATTTCATATCTTTTGGGTATTAATCATGGCATCTTAGTTAAAGTAAATATGCATTTTCATGCTTGTTGAAAAGAAATAATAACCTTGTAAGCATTGTCAAAGCCATCATGCCCTGTCTTATTAGCCAGCGGGAAATTGTTAGTGGATGAAACTACATCACAGGAATTATATGCAATCACATTTGTTCCCTAAAATAAAGTTCTTTGATAATTTATCGGCTAATTGATTTGTAGTTCATCTACTCATAAAAAAATATTCTTTTGAAAAAGAAAATTAATGAAAAAATAGTGAATATGAACCTATGCCTTAATATGAGTATTAGCCTAGCTATCTAACTTAGGTCATGTGTTTGCTAAATAATAATGATCTCATGAAGGTAAGCTTAGTCTCTAGTGAAGAAGAATGAAAATAATAAATAGCAAGCAATGTGATTCTTCTTACATAGCACCTCTGTCCGCATTCGATATAGAAACCTAACAGTTATAAGCAAGATAGTAGGTAATGCCAAAACTAAGATTAAATAAGCAAAAACTGCTCATTCCTCTTTCCATCTGCAGACAGAAACATGTGTGTCTGTCCAAAAGAAAGCTAAAAGTATTATTTGTTTCTTACTCATAAAAATTAGTCTTCAGCTTTAATTGATAAACGTTATAGGAATTTCTATAGTTTTTTGCTTATTCTGTTAAAGAATTTGCAATGATATAACTAGATACATGCATGTTGGTTTCATCTTCAGCTAGAATGTACAACGGTTATATGACAACATTTCATCTATTGCTTCAAACATCTAACGTTTCGATATGAATCTGCAATGAACCACTTAATCAAAAACAAATATGGAAATTAAATTTGTTGATGTTTCTGTGCGAATAATAAAATATGCAAAAAAATTAACTTCTTCACTCTTCAAATGTCATGCATGCACACATTGTTAAACCATACTAAGAATAATTTATACATTGAATCAATTGTTGTGTTACAAGCAAGCAATCATTTTTACCTAGTTTTTCAAGTCTCATTCGTATAAAAATATTGTTCGCAGACATCTACGAATGTCTCATATCAAACTAAATCTACCAACAAAATGAAACATTTGCTTCCAATTTCATTTACATTGATGTTATTACAAGTCATACATGATCTTTGCAGCCGTGCACAAATTTTGTTTATAAAGTATATAAACTGCTACAACATTACAAGAACCTGTTGTGTTTTCTGATTGTTCTATTTTACCATTTGTTGCCGGCTACTTTGTTAGTCCAGCTTGTTGGAAGCAAAGGGTAAAACACAACAATTGGTTGCAAAGATGTAGTAGTGCATAAATTTTGAAAACAACAATTTTTGCACTACTGCAAAGATCGGGTATGGCTTATACTAACATCAATATTAACATAAATAGAAGCAAATGTGTCGTTTGGTTGGGAGATTTACTTGATATGATACATTACAAATATCTAGGAACAAAACTTTTATAAAAATGATACTTGGAAAAGTAGGTAAAAATAATTGTTTGCTTGTGACACCACAAAAGATTCAATGCTTAAATTATTCTTAATATTGTGCAAAACAACGTGTGCATGAATGACATTTGAAGGTTGAAGTAGTTAATTATTGTGTAGTTTTGATTGTTTGAACAAAAACATCAATTAATAGATTATCATATTAGTGCTTGATTTAGTTGTTCATTGTAGATTGGTATAATAACATTTGATGTTTGAAGCATTAGATTGTATGTTGTCATGTAACTGCTACACAATCTAGGATAAGTTGAAACCAACCGGCATGCATCTAGTTATTCTCATCGCAAAATCTTTAACAAAATAAGTACATCTAGACACTCCTATAAAGTTTATCTGTCAAAGTTGAAGCCTAAATTTATGAGTAAGAAACAACTAATACCTTTAACTTTCTTATGGACAGATGCACCTTTTTCGATTGAGGATGGAAAGAGGAGTGGACAATTTTTTCTTCTTTAATATTAGATGTTGGCACTACTTACTATCTTGCTTATAACTGTTGGGGTTCTATACTGAATGAGGACAAAGGTGCTAGGTAAAAGAATCACCTTGCATTGCTATTTTAATATTTTCATAGTTCTTCATTACATCCTAAGCTTAGTTTCTCTAGAGCACTTATTTAACAAGCATATGACCTAAAGTAAGATAGCTAGCCTAATACTCATTCTAAAGTATGGTTCACATCCATTAATTTCTACTAAATTTGCTTATCTTCATCTTAGCAGATGAACTGAAAACTAATCTACCGACAAATTCTCAAGGAGCTATGTTGCAGGGCACTAATGTTATTGCATATGATTCTAGTGATCTAGTTGGATCCAACTAACAATTTCTCGCTGGCATATAAGATAGGGCATGGTGGTTGTGGCAATGTTTATAAGGTTATTATATCTTTTCACCAAGCATGCAAATGCATATTTACAGTAACTACACAACATAACTAATAAACTAATGATACATAATCTATGTAGGGTGTCCTAGAGAATGGAATAGAAATAGTAGTGAAGAATTATTAAGTGACTTAACATTAAGGATTTTACAGAGTTTGAGAATGAAGTCAAGTTAATAGCAAAGGTAGAACATCATAACCTAACCAAGTTGTTGGGATATTGCATTAATGGAGCAGATAAATTCGTAGTCTATGAGTTCTTAGCACATAATAACCTAGACGAGGTCTTATTTGGTATAACATCTTAATAACACTTTCAATTCAACTATTGTATGTGTTGTTTTATAGTGAAAATCCACAAAGGGCAGAAAGTTGGGAGTATTTGAGTGAAAATGAGTAAATGTTTTATGTACATGTAGAGATCCTGCAAGAAGCAGTTTAGTAACATGTCCAATACATATACTAACCGGAAAAAAAAGGTAAAATTGAGCAGTTGGTGGTAATTTTTTAGTAGTGCACAAATTTTAAAACAGAGGACATACAAAAATTAAGTTGTTGGCTGCAATGTTGCTGTAGTGCTAAATTTTTAAAACAGAGCTAGCATAAATAAATTGAGCAACTCGTTGCAATTTTTCTGCAATGCAAAATTTTTAAATAGAGCTAGCATAAAAAAGTTGAGTAGTTAGCTGCAATTTTTTGGTAGTACAAAAATTATAAAATAGAGCTAGCATAATAAAATTGAGTTGGCAGCGATGTTGTAGTAGTGCAAAAAATTTAAATAATAAAATTTATGCAACTTGCAGAAAATGAAAAATAGAGCCAGCATAAAAAAGTTGTGTGGTTGCGAAAAACTTCTGTTGTCACCTCTGTAACACCATGTATGCTAGAATTACCAGATTGCACATTTCAGGTGTTGCAAGTGGCAACTCCGATCACAATCCACGGACAGTCTATCCTGTAGTTCCGTGGTTCACCACCTGCGATGCTTCCTTAGCAAACCCAGAAATTTTTGCTAAGTGTTGACTCACAGCCGGACCTACGATTTGTAGTCTAAGCCACGGTCCGTGATCCTGGTACGTGGATCAATGCCCCTAGAACTAGCCCAAAACAAAGTGGCTAACTGTCGACCCACAATTAAACCTACAGTCTGTAGGCCAATCCACGATTTCTGGTCTAGGATAGTAGGTTAAGCCCCTCAGAAACCAGCCCCAGTCATGATTGACGGTTGAAGAGCACGGACCATCAATCGATCGACAGACCATTAATACCGTCTGTTGGTGACCCCGACATAAATTGAGTCAGAGGTCTTTTGTTCAATGGACTCTTAAACTGCGTCATTTTAACCCTTAACTACATGGTTTTGTTAGTTATAGCCTAGAAAAATAGCTAGAACTTACCTAAGGAAAAATCATTCGTCAAAACTTAGAAAAATTATAGCGTAAGAGGAGAAAGAAGTCAAGAACCCTAGTTCAAGAACGCAACAAGATTCCATCAGTCCAAGCCCCAAAATTAAAATCTCCGTGGAATTCGTCAAGAGGTATGTGGGATTTCAGTAGTGGGTTCCTTTCTCTCATTAGGTTTTTGGAATTATTTAGATTCTTGATTCCCTTATTAAACTAGACCTAGGGTTTCTAGAACATCATATTATCATGAGTAAGTTATTTACATGTTCCTAATGAGACTACCAAGTTATTACTTCATTTCTTGCATGAATCTCAGAACCCTGGCTATATATTTCTTTAGTTCTTGAATTACACATGCTATGTCAGATATTTCAACTATTCAAATATACATGCCTTAGTTCTGAATGTGTCATTATCGGTTTAATAATGGTGCATTCTCTGTTTGCATATTGTTTTTGAGTTATCTAGTATATTATGGAAATTCACTCATAATATGTTAATCACTTAATCATTTGGGAGTAGCATAATACCGAGTTGGACTAGGGTCAGTCACCCATCTAGTCCCAGAACTACGAGCCACGTAGGTTATAAGTCTTCTTTGTGGGCATCATTTAGTGATCATGTCATTCATGACTCTATACCTTTGGCAAGTTATATTGGGTCCTCTCTATGAGGCATATACATAAGAATCCACATTTAGCTCATGTGGTTTTATTGTCGGTTATTAGTGGCTCCATAATTCAGTTAGACTCTATTTTATTGACCATTTTATTTTATACATAGTTTAGTTAGACTCTATTTTATTGACCATTCTTTATAATGTCAGTATTCAGTTTCAGCATGTGATAAATTTGGTCATTGCATCCAGATAGTTAATTATTCATTATCTTTATCATGTTCAAATTATATCATTACTTTATTGCTTTGTTCAATTACATGTTATTTCAATTTTACTCTATCCTGCATGATGAGTACTTTTCAAGTACTTATGCATACTCTGCACTACATCTTCTCATGATGTAGGTTTAGGTTCCCAACATCAAGATCATGCATAAATCGATTCTCGATGTCTAGCTCAGCAGCATCAGTAGTGAGTCCTCATTCTTCGAGGATAACAGTAATGTTATTTCAGTTTTTCAGTATTTTAGTTTTAGTTTTGCTAGATTTACTTAGGGCATGTCCCAACACTTCTAGTCAGTCAGAGAGCACTTTCATACATAGTTACATTCAACATAGTATTTGAGTTTTGTATTTCTTTTGTACTAATCCATCAGTTTTCATATATTTAGTTTTACGATGGGTATTCCCCATCACTTTCATTTTCATGATATTTAGCTCACGCATCAGTTTATTATTATTAGTCAAGAAAAGGGACAAAAATACCCTTGGTCTATTTGAAAAGGTTTAAAATTACCGTCCATTCACCTATAAGGTTAATAATACCCCTCCATCCATGTTTTTGGTTCTCAATTGCCCTTAAAACTAACAACATTTAATTTTTTTTAGTTTTTATTATTATTAATTATTATGTGTCATCTTTCCATTAGATAAATTTAAATTTCAATCCACCAAAATTTTCTCCACTTATTTGGCCCAAATTCATATTCTTTGACCCAAACCAAATTAAAAAATCATCAAAATTAAAAGACCTTTATATCTTCTCTTCCCTTCAAACCAAAAAACCTATTTTCAATGAAGAGTTGTATGCAACGTAGGAACTGGAATTTGGGTGAAGGTTGATTGTTGGTTTAGTAATTGTATTCTAATTTTGGTGGAGGCTGATTGTTGCTTTAGTAATTGTTTTCTTTGGTGCTTCTTTGAAAGTGTAGGATGTGTCGGGGGAAGGGTTATGTTTGTTTATTGGATTTTATCCAACAATAGTAACTGCAATATTAAAATGTAAGAGTACATTTATAAATTTATTAATTTTGATAATTTTTTTAATTGGGTTTGGATCAAAGAATGTGGGTATGAGTCATAAGGGTAGAAAAATTTTGGTGTGTTGAAATTTAAATTTATCCTATAGTAAGAGGCCACATAATAATTAATTTAAAAAAAGATTGTGAGTTTTAAGGGTAATTGTGGACCAAATAAGTGGATGAAGGGGTATTTTTAATCCAATAGATGAATGAAGGATATTTTAAAACCTTTTCAAATAGTCAAAGGGTACTTTTGACCCTTTTCCCTTATTAGTATGCTTATGTTATGCCAGTAGGGTTAGCTAGAGGTCACTCGTGATCCTAGGTCCCCTGTCCACGTTCTAGGGGTAGCTTTAGAGCATGACAAACTTGGTATCACAACACTAAGTTCAAAAGTCCTAGGATGTCCTAGGAAATTCTTCACCTTCTTATTACTCTTGTCGTGCGTAAGGTATGATCTAATTCCATTTAAGTTGATGTTCTATATTTCAGATCATGCCTCCTCATAGAGATAATGCCAAGAATACGAATTAGAGAAATGCAAATGCAGGTCCTCCATTCCCAGATCAAGAACTTTTGAATGCAGATTTTCAGAATGTTATTCACATGTTGTCTTAGAGTGTGAACAACCAAAACAATCAGCGGGTTTCAGTTCTGGCAGATACAAATGTTGGGTTAGTTGCAGCTAGACTAAGAGATTTTATTAGGATAAACTCATCCAAGTTCTTCGGATCACATATTGGTGGGGTCCCTAAAACTTCATAGATGAGTTAAAGAAGATCTTTGAAGTGATGCAGGAGCAGGTTGAGTTGGCATCTTACCAACTTAAGGATGTATCTCATATCTGGTATACTCAGTGGGAACAGAACAACGGTACATGTGCACCTCTTATCACTTGGGAATGCTTTAGTGAAACCTTTCTGGACAGATTCTTCCTAAGAGAGCTAAGCCAAGGAAAAGCTCAAGAAGTCATGAACTTGAGGCAAGGTATCATGACAGTCCAAGAGTATAGACTTAAGTTTACTCAACTCTCCAGGTGAGTTCCTCTCATGATTGCTGGCTCTAAGGCTCATATGAATAAGTTTCTATATGGAGTTTAAGACTTTAGTAAAAAAGAGTACAATGCTATGTTGCTGGAAAACATGAACATATGTAGTCTCATGACTCACGCTCAATAGATTGAGGGAGAGAAGCTTAGGGAGCAGTCTAAAGAGAACAATGGGAACTGTGAGTATTCTCAGTAGAAATCAGGTGGTGGAAATCTCTCGCAAGGTAAGCAAAAACTTTCAGCCCCAACCCCTATCAGCTAATGTTTCATCCTCCAAGTTCATGCATAACCATAAAGGTAGGGCATCAGTCTCTAAGTCTCAATAAAGTGTTTCATGTACCAAAACCTACCCAACTTGCCCAAAGTGTGGTAAGAACCATCGAGGTGAGTGACTTGCAGGACAAGAATGATGATTTGGGTGTAGTCAGCCTGGTCACAAGTTGAAGGATTTCCCTTCTAAATAAGGTCAAAGAGGAAATAATAGTTGAGCTTAATTTACAACTTCAACAGCACCAGCAAGTCGCTCAAACTTAGAAGGGTAACTCATTTGGTACAGGTTGTGCTAGTGCCAGAATAGGTTCCATGCTCTTCAGGCTCACCACGATCAAGAAGGTTCTCTTGACGTATTTACTGGTACATTACGAGTCTTTAATCTTGATGTTTATTCTTTGTTATATCTATAGGATACTCTTTCCTTCGTTACTCCTTATATAGCAATCATCTTTGATATTAGTCCCAAAACTCTCTCAAAACCCTTCTCAGTCTCTACTCTAGATAGTGACCCAGTTATAGTTAGACGAGTACACATAAATTTACCATTGACACTCTCTCATAAATGCAACACAGCAAATCTTGTAGATTTAGAAATGGTAGACTTCGATTTCAATCTAGGGGTGGATTGATTATTTTCATGTTATGCCTCAGTAAATTGTAGAACTAGGATTGTTTATTATTAGTTTCAGATGAATTTTTTTTTGAATAGAAGTTTAGTAGCATAGATCTTATGGGTTGATTCATTTCTTACCTTAAGGCTAGAAATATGATCTCTAAGTGTTGTCTCTATCATCTAGTATGGATTAAGGATTCTAGCTCCGAAACCCCAACTCTTGAGTCAATCCTAGTAGTTAATATGTTTCTAGAAGTACTTCTAGAAGAACTTCCAAAGTTCCTCCGAAAAAGGGAAATTAAATTCTGAATTGATCTTCTTCCAAACACCAGCCTATTTCTATTCCTCCTTACAGAATGGTTCTAGCTGAGCTTAAGGAATTGAAAGAGCAGTTGAAAGATCTTCTAAATGAAGGATTCATCAGACCTAGTATTCCCCGTAGGGCGCACCAATGTTGTTTGTGAAGAACAAATATGCTTCACTTAAAATTTGCAATGACTATAGGTAGTTAAACAAAGTCAAAATCAAGAATAAGTATCCCATTTCCATGATTAATGGCTTGTTTGACTAACTTCAAGGTGTTAGCTATTTCTCAAAGATAGACCTCAGATCTGATTATCATTAACTTAGAGTCAGAAATAGTACATCCTAAAAACAATTTTAGAACTTGGTATGGTCATTGTGAATATGTAGTATGTCATTTGGACTAACCAATGCTCCTACAACTTTTATGGATTTGATGAACAGTTAAAGCAGCATCTGGACTTGTTTGTTATCGGTTTTGTTGATGATATCCTTATTTACTCTAGGAATGAGGAAAACATGTGAATCATTTGAGGGTGGTTCCGTAAAATCTCAAAGATCATCATTTATTTGCTAATTTTAGCAAGTGCGAGTTTTGGTTGCAGTCAGTTGCTTTCCTTGGGCATATTCTGTCTAGCAAAGGGATCTGAGTGGATTCTCAAGAAATAGAAGTAGTGACATGGCCCATACCTACCTCTCCTATAGATATCACAAGTTTCTTAGGTTTATTTAGTTACCATAGAAGGTTTGTGGAAGGATTTTCATCCATAGTCTCTCCATTGACTAAGTTAACTTAAAAAAGGTCAAATTTTAGTGGTCAGATGATTGAACTTGCAGCAGTGGTGTTTGCACTTAATATTTGGAGACATTGCTTGTATGGTGTTTACGTATGTGTTCATTGACGATCAGAGACTTCAATATGTGTTCACCCAGAAAGAGTTGAATCTTCACCAGAGGAGATGGTTTGAGTTCCTCAAAGATTATGATATGATTGTGCATTACCATCGAGGTAAGGCCAATGTAGTAGCAAATGCTCTTAGCAGACTATCAATGGGTAGTGTAGCACATGCTAAGGAAGAAAGAAGAACTAGAGAAGGAGGTTCACAGGCTTGCTCGCTTAGGAGTTCGCTTTATGAGCATATCAGAAAATCATTATAAGCTCACAAAGTCATTGGAGATCTAAAATTAAGTATTTCTTCAATTAAAAAAAATAGGAAAAATCTATGACATAATACTTGTGACACTTGACATTTTTAGGGTGTGTGAGTTATTTTGTTTAATTCCTATATTTTGATTATAACATGATCTTTGAGGTTGGGGACTTCTTTTTGTATTGAGGGTATATAAATAACATGAAACTTGTGACAACATAAGTTTCTCGATTTCTTGTATATTTGCACATCTAGTTTCTAGTAATATCTTGCCATCATCTGTGACTTGAGATTCATGAAATGATTGATAGTTTAAACCCTTTTGCATTTTCATTTTGAACTAATAGAAGATTAAATTGAAGGTATTTATGTGCCGTGAATTTATGACGTATTTTATATCACATATTTTGCATATCCTTAATGCACTTTTTAGTATAGATTATGTTGTTTTGCTTTTTGAAGGTATTTTGCACTGCCTATGAAAAATGGGTAAATGTGAACAAAAGTACCAGAAAATGAAGTAGTGTAGAAAATTATAGCATTTGCTCGCAGATAAACTTTAATACAAACTACAAAAAAAGATAATTCAGCCCAATAAGAGCTCGTTTGGTACAAAGATTAATAAAGATTAGTAATGAAGGGATGAGTAATGTAGCGGTTAGCAGTGCAGGGATAGGTAATACAAGGTTTGTTATTATCAAGTGTTTTCTACCATAGTGGATATTCGATATGACTATGTGTCTAAATCCTTCGGTCCTAATCACCAAAAGCAGCAAGAAGCAGTAGTCCATCATTATTCTCCATCAAAAAACAGTTTAAGAGAATGTAGTAGATATAACAAATAGGGCCAGTAATAACCAAAAGGTTACTGAGGAGATAACTATTGATTACCTGGAGACAGAAGAGACAAGGGAAAATAGCAACAATATCCCTCATGTGCAACAGTTCCAAGAATATAATCATCTGGCAATAGTGGAGGTTCCTGAGGTGATACAAGCTGATGCAATTCGAGTATTCGAAGTGGAATCTCCCAACAAGGTTCTGCATGATATTTGTGACTCATAATATCAGATACAGTTGTGGTGATACAGAGTCAAATCAAAGCATAAAGGGTAATCATGAAATAGACAGACCTGAAGATG
Source organism: Solanum corneliomulleri (assembly GCA_027704805.1). Classification (NCBI taxonomy): domain Eukaryota; kingdom Viridiplantae; phylum Streptophyta; class Magnoliopsida; order Solanales; family Solanaceae; genus Solanum; species Solanum corneliomulleri. Next base: position 47,088,215 of record JAKWIY010003054.1, on the reverse strand, counting down.
TCCTTGACAACATTGGATTATAAGAAGATTTATCACCTAGATTATCGAACTCTACAAGAAAAGGAAAAAAAGCAAGGTTATAGGGAGCAGAATCAAGCTATCAGGGTTCATCCAAAGAGAAGTAAATATATTTCACATAAATATGAAATCTTTAATATGAAATATTAGATCTGTGAAGTCCTCACAAGTGTTTCAAAGGGTTCAAATGCTACATAAGTTTTCATTTGTTGGATGGTAGAACCTTTTCAAAATGTCAATGAAATTAACAGATACAAGAAAAGATTAAAGATGCCTACTGTTAGTGCAAACTGTTCTGGAAAGATTTGGCTCTTTGCAAATAATGATATTGATATTACAGTTATTAATGATACAGAGCAACACTTAACTATTATGTTAGCACAGGCTAATCAAAGTCATAATTTTTTTGTTACTTTGGTTTATGCTAAATGAAATGTAAATGACAGATTACAGTTGTGGGAAGATGTTGATCAACTTGTAACAATAATTAGTGAGCCATGGCTAATTGGGGGTGATTTTAATGTGGTTTCAAATTCTGAGGTGGCTTACTTGTTCTTGCGGCTGATTATGAAGATTTTGAGACTTGTATCTCATCTTGTGACTTACAAGAAGTGAATTTTAAAGGAGGTCCTTTCACTTGGTGGAATGAGAGAGCTTGGAAAGATTGCAAATTTGAAAGCTTGGTAAATCATATCTACTAAGGACAGGATCCCACGCTGCTGCATTGTGAAACCTATGCGGTTAGACATAGAAAACCTTTCACGTTTTTGAAGTTTTGGACAGAGAACGATACTTCTTCAGAAGTGGTTATACTGAATTGGATCTCAAAGAGAATATTAAAAGAGTAAAAGTTGCCTTAACAAGATGGAGCAGAGAAGTGTATGGAGATATTTTTAAGCAACTTCTCAGTAGGGAGGACATTATGAAAATAAAAGAGATGTTATTTGTAGAAGAACCTTTTGTGGTTAATAGATAGGTGTTGCAAAGACCACAAGAAGAATATAAGAAGTATCTTTAATTGGCAGCAAAAACCAGGGTATGATTGGATAGAAAATGGAAACATAAATACCAAGAAATGAACAATAGACAAGGAGATTGGCTTGAGAATGTACTAATATTGCCTCTAAGGCAATGTCATTTTTTCAAAAACAATTTTCTCAAGAGGCAGAAGAAGACTCTTTCAAACTACTTAGATATATTCCTGAAGTCATACCTATGAACAAAATGTTGATCTTTGTAGATTCAATGAAGTTAAAAAAACTATTTTTGAATTAGATGAAGATAGTGGTAGTGGTCCTTATGGGCTCACAGAAGATTTTATCAAAGTTGTTGGGAGATAGTGGGAGGTGATGTTCTTAGGATGGTTATTGATTTCTTTAGGGGTAACACTCCGCCTGAATTGATCATTCCTGCTAACTTGGTCTTGTTTGTTAAGAAGGAGTGGGTGCATGAGTTCACTGATTTGAGGCCTATTAGTTTGAGTAAGTTCATCAATAAGATCATCTCTAGACTGGTGCATAATAGGATTGAATGTTTGCTACCTAGATTGGTATCTCCTAATCAGTTAGATTTCGTAAAGGGTAGAAGTATTATTGAGAATATTTTACTAACTTAGAAAATTGTTTCTGATATTAGGAAGAGAGGAAAGCCTAGTAATTTTTTTATTAAACTAGATATGTTCAAGGCATATAATAGGATCTAGTGATTTTTTCTAGTGAAGGTGTTAAAGAAAGATGGGATTTGCAGAGGTGTTTTGTACTTATTAATGGGCATGCACATGAATTATTTCACTCCGCCAGAGCAGTTTAACAAGGAGATCCTTTGTCTCCTGCTATATTCATTATCTCAGCAGAAAATAATCTTAGCAGAGGTTCTCAGTAGGGCACTAAATGCATTGATTGATGAAAATCAATTTGTGGGCTTTGGATTACCTAAGTTGAGTGATAATCTGAACCATTTAGCGTATGCAGATGATACCATCATTTTTACTTCTTCAAATAAGTATTCTTTAGAGAGAATAATGGAATGTTTGCAGGAATATAAAATTATATCTGGCCAAAATAAAATAAGCACAAGAGTGTCTTTCTTCATCAAATGTTGCAGGAGAGGTAAAACAGTTGGTAGAGCAGTGCATAAGGTTTACTAGAGGTTAATTTCCTCTAAGTTATCTTGGATACCCCACAACTCATTCTAGGAAAAGGAAATCTCACTATGATGAGCCCATAAGGAGAGTCATGTCAAAAAATTGCTGGTTTGGAAAGGGAACATGCATCTTATGGGGATAAAGAAGTATTAACCTCAATTATTCTTCGTACATGTATTTTAAAAGAGCTCCATAGAATCTTTACTAAGTTCTTTTGGACAAACAAGGTTAATGTGGGCAGCTAATTACTGATTACGATAAAGTTTGTTTACCTTCAAGGAGGAAGGTGGATTGGATTTTAAATCAATATTAGCAGTGTCACAAGTAGTCGTGGCAAATGGGCGGGTTGGTCAAATATGTGCAAGTTGAAAATGGATAAACATAACTTGGGTAATTATTCAACCCACTCATATTTGATATGAATAAAAATTTATTGGGTGATAAATGGGTTGGGTGAAATGTTACTTTACCCATATTTTACTCATATTTTCATGAATAAATAGTACTTTACTTAAAAATCAATATGGAGAAAATATTTTAGTTAGATGAAAAATATTGAACATGCTTCATTTAGTTTTATTGTATCATAAAATAAAACAAAAGGTCCTTTAATTTCAAAATAAATGAATATTTGCATTTTAGGACTAAAACATTTTTGATGCAGTTTAAGCAATGCCAATACTAATACATGATTTGTTTATTTTACACTATTATTGATTATCCAATATAAAACTAAATAGATAAATAAAATGTAATTATAATGAACAAAAGAAATATACATTTGAATTATATATTTTTGGAGGGTCAAAGACTTCACCTTTTCAATTATAGAAAAAAGTAGTTAATTCTATGGCATAACATGAAAAGGAAAAGAAGTTACACTATTTTTAGTGATATCATGAATTTTGAGTGAATAAAAGTTAGAAGCTTAACTCATTTGGCTATTCATATTTTACCCATAGTTTACCCATATTATACCCATATTATTATGGTTCAAATATGGGTATCAAACCATATTTTACCCATGTGAAAAATCACTCACTCAAACCCATTAAAATATGGGTGGGTTGGGCGGGTCACAAAAATATGGGCTCATTTTGTCGGCACTAGTCACAAGCTATGTATGCTAAGCTTTGGTGAAGATTTCAAATTCAAAATACTTTATGGGCTAATTATATGTGGAACAAGTACTGTAAGAAGAAAATACCAACACTAGTTCAGTGGAAGGGAGATACACAATTTTGGAAATTTATGTTACAAAATAGGGAGTATCTTGAAGAGCATATATGGTGGGAACATAAGGGTGGATCTGTATCTATTTGGTATGATAATTGGAATAAACTAGGTAAATTTTATCATCTAAAACCTCAACACTCTTGTTACGCTATCACTGTGGTAGACATATTTATGACAGAGGAAGAATGGGATTATGAGGAAATGAAGTATTGTTTATGTAATAAGGTTGTGCAACATGTTAAAATTTATTTAGATCAGGTAAAGCAGAAAAATGCAATTGACAAGTCATGGTGGACTGTAACAAGTTCTGGACAATTTTTATTCAAGAGTACTTGGGAATTATTGAGGAGAAAAGATGTAATTTCTGAATGGTATAAGAAAATTTTGATGGTTGGGCTACCATTTAAAGTATCTTTTTTTATGGAGAGTGTGGACAAAAAAGATCTCTGTAGAAGTTATCATGACCAGCTGGAATCCTAGCCAATCTCCTCTATGTAATTGTTGTAATGTTCCAGATTCATAGTCTGTGGAGCATTTATTCATTTAAACGGAAGTGAGCAATATTGTTTGGAAGTATTTTTCACAAGATGTTGGGTTTATTGGTCCGAGGATCCAGGTGAAACAAACTATGAAAAGGTGGTGGGATTATCAATGAAACAGTTGGCAGAAGATGATTTTTCAGCTAATGCCTAACATTATCATGTGGTTCATATGGAAGAGATGAAACACCAATTTTGCTTGGAGGGACATACAATGTAAATAAGGTGATACGGAATATCACTAACTTGACTCAGGGATTTCTTGTAAAGAAGTTTGGTTATGCCAAAATGTCAATATAAACTGATAAAATGGTGTCCACCTCCTAAAGGTTGGTGGAAATGCAATACATATGGATCTTCATAGGGAAAATCAGGACTTAAATATGCAGCCTTTTGCGTGAGGGACTCTAAAAGTGATATATTGGTTGCTAGAGGTCTTAAAATAGTTGGTTCTACTAACTTGGTTGTTGAGGCTATTGCTATAAAAGAAGGACTTTCATATTATTTTGAGAAACAATTATCTAATGTCATAATTGAAACCAATTTTATGGCATTGGTGCATATCTTTAATGGAGAGTGAGGAGTGCCTTGGAGAGTGACAATGGATGCAAACTCCATTAATAGGCTAAGGAATGCTTTGACAGTAAGAGTACAACACTCCTTAAGGGAGGGAAATACTTTTGCTGACTTTTTTGCTAACTTAGTTTTTGATTATGCAGGTAACTTTGAATACAACAACTTTCAGGAAGTCCCAGTTCAAGCTAACCAAAATATCAACTTAGACAAGCAGAGGATACCAAACATAAGAATCAGGCAGGCATGTCTTTTGACATCAACAATGTGGGTCTGCTAATATGATACAATGTTAAAACATAAGTGTGTAATCACAGAAGAGGCTACAATATGATATTTATTAAGTAAAATATGAAATTGTTTTTGTTGGTTAAATATTCTATGTACCTGGTGAGAGCTTGGGGTGTCACATTTTGTATGAAACCAGGATTCATATAGTATTACAGTAGATTCCTTTTCTTTGTATTATACCTTTATTTGCCGCAAGCAATTCACTTCAATTACATTAATATTTATTTTCTTAACTATGGTTGTGGTATTAATCTTCGTATTCGTTTCATTACGAAAAAGGAAAGCAATGTTAAGGTAACTGTAAAGATCAAAATTTTAAGTCTTACAATGATGTTGTAAAAGCTATAAAAAGCTTACACTTGGTTGTATCTTCAATTCACTATGTTTACAGATAAAGACAATATTAATAATATGAAGCTGATAATTTCAATGGTGATTTAACCCATTGATTTTAAATCTGAAAAATATTATAGATCATGTTTATGGAAATCTTAGATTTGGAGATAAACAAGACATCAATTGAAGCAACAATAGATTCTTAATTATAGTCAAGATCTCTATTGGTCGTATATTTCGAGAACTCAAAAAACAATCCGCAGATTTGCAACAAGAAGTCAGTGCAATAACATAAGTAAAGTGGAAAGTAGCAAAATGATTAAAAGTGTCCATGATTCGAGGTGTAACAAGATTGCCTTTAAGCTCCATAGTTGGAAGCAACTGCGCTCCATGGATTTTCACACCAAGTTTTCAGAAGAAGCAAGAACACTTCGAGGAAGGGCTTTTTTTTCGGAATGCCGCTCCTCCAGCAAGGAGTGAGAGAACAAATTATTCTGACCTATGATGTCACATTTTTTCTTTAGAGGTGAGTTACTTCCAGATATTTTTACTTTTTGTTATTGTAGCTTGTTTCCTTTTTCGTTATTCTAGATTGTGGGCCTTTTGTACTTCTAATACTTGGGGAAAAATAATCAAGTACCTCATAAAAGCAAAATAATTAAAGTATATACCCATTTACATTCATATCCCACTAGAAATTACACTATATACCCATTCACTAATTTCGTTTAATTGATACCAAATCAATATATATATATATATATATATATATATATATATATATATATATATATATATATATATATATATATATATATATATATATATATATTCAGATAGCAGTAAGACAACAAAAAGTCAAGTAAGTTTAGAGATAGATCACGTAAATAAAGAAATTAGAGAAACTCGAAGCGCGCATACCCCCATTTTGATAATTTTCGTGTATTATAGCACACCATTTTCTTAGTGATCCAGATTCAGACATCAAAAATGCCAAACAAATTTGTGGACGTCTGTGAAGACCTTGACTATGCAGATGGTTGGCCCTCACGGCCTGTCCAACCTATTTTAAAGATCAAACGAGCTCTGAAGCGCATACCCCTCATTTCAACGATTTTCGTGTGCTATAGCACACTATTTTTTGGGTGATCATCCGATGTCAATAATACCAAAAATTTTTGTGGACATCCGTCAAGACCTTTGTTGTGCAGCCGGTTTGCCCTCACGACCATTTTGACCTATTTTAAAGGTCAAACGAGGCCAGAAGCCCGCATACCCCCATTTCAACGATTTCCGTGTGCCATAGCACACCATTTTTTGGGTGATCCGGATTTCGACATCAAAAATACCAAAAATTTTCTTGGTTGTCCTTCAAGACATTGTATATGCAGCACGTTGACCCTAACAGTCATTCCGACCTATTTTAAAGGTCAAACGAGCCCCGAAACGCGCATACCCCCAAAAAAGTATGACACACTATTTTTTGGGTGATCCAGATTTCGACCTTAAAAATGCCAAAAAATTTTATGGAAGTCCGTCAAGACATTAGCTATGCAGCCGGTTGTCCCTCAAAAAGTGTACGACCCATTATAAAGGTCAAACGAGCACACATACCCCTCATTTTGATGATTTTCGTGTGCTATAGCACACATACCCCTCACGGACAGTCTAAAGCATTTTCAAGGTCAAACGAGCCTGAAGCGCGCATACCCTCCATTTTGACGATTTTCGTGTGCTATAACACACCACTTTTTGCATGATCCAAATTCCGACATCAAAAATGCTAATCTTTTTGTGGACGTCCTTCAAGACCTTGGCTATGCATTAGGTTGTCCCTCAGGGCTAGTCTGACCCATTATCAAGTTCAAACGAGCCCCGAAGCACGCATAACCCCCATTTTGACAATTTTCGTGTGCTGAAGCACACCATTTTTTTGCGTAATCCGGATTCCGACGTCAAAAATACCAAAAAATTTTGTGGACGTCCGTCAATACCTTGGAAATATTGAGGGTTGGCTCTCATGGCCAATCCGACCCATTTTAAAGGTCAAACGATCCCTGAAGCGCGCATGCCCCCTATTTCAATAATTTGTTTGTGCTATAGCACACCATTTTTTGGGTGATTCGAATTCCGACATCAAAAATGCTTAAAGATTTTGTGGACGTCTGTCAAGACCTTAGCTATGAATGTTGGCCCTCACAGATAGTCCAACCCACTTTAAAGGTCAAACAACCCCTGAAGCGTGCATACCCCCCATTTCAACAATTTTTGTGTGCTATAGCACACCATTTTTTGGGTGATCCGAATTCCAACGTCAAAAATACCAAAATAGTTTTGCGGATGTATGTCAATACCTTGGCTATGCATCCGGTTGTCCCTCACAGCCAGTTCGAACCATTTTAAAGGTCAAATGAGTCCCAAAGCGCGCATACCCCCCATTTTGATGATCTTCTGTGTGTAGCACACCATTTTTTTGGTGATCTAAATTCCATTGTCAAAAATGCCAAATTGTATTTTGAAATTTCCGTCAAGACCTTATCTATGCAGTTGTTTGGCCCTCACGGCCATTTCGACCTATTTTAAAGGTCAAACAAGCAACGAAGTGCGCATACCCCATATTTCGATAATTTTCATGTGCTATAGCACACCATTTTATGGGTGATCAAGATTCCAACATCAAAATAATGAAATTTTTAATATATATATATATATATAATATATATATATATATATATATATATATATATAATATATATATATATAATATATATATATATATAATTATATATATATATATATATATAATATATATATATATATATATATATATATATATACATACATACATACATACACACACACACACACTTATAGTACAATTGATTGATGTGTAATTTCTAAACAAGAAAATAGTTTAGACTTAACAAGAAAATAACCCAACTAATGAGGTTGGGATCGTTCCCACGAGGAAAATAGTTTAGACTTAACTTCAATCTATTATTACTATTGTTCAGTCAATTACTTCCTTGGAAAGCCAAATTGATAAAAAGGGGGTTTTCTGTTTCTAAATAAATGAAAATAACTAGCAAAATTAAAGGAGAAAACTAACAGTTTCGAATGTTGGAGTTTAATCAATTAATCAAAGTAACTAGGGTTTACGTGTTCCCCACAAGTTCATAACTTGATAATTCTAATTATAACAATTCTTTCCTAGTATCTTGCATGCAAAGTGATAAGTTATGTATTTCTAAATCCTTGGTCCGCCATCTAGAAAATTTCACTCCGCACCTTGGTCCGGCTACGTGTGTTGCTATACTAACCCTTATCTTTACCTCATATTAAGCATTATATTCTATATTTGACTAAGTTATTACCTCGTACTAATCAATACTAGCCTATTAGATAGTATACACTAAATCCATGTTGATAATTCTTCCTATTATCTACCTCCTTGGTCCGGCAAGTAGCATTAAGGCGAGTTCTTATGTTGGCCGTACGTTAAAAAGACTTCTAAGCAAAATAATTATCAATACATGCAAGACACTATTCTAGAATTGTTATTTTAGTTAGTTTTTACCTCATTATTCGCCTATGGTTCCCACAACCCTAGTTATGGAGTTTAGTACCCATAGTCATAAACACAATATTAAAATATATGGTATAAGAATTCATGTACTTACTTTAATGAAAAAGAGTAAAATCCGAAAGTTCGCTTGATTAATCAACAAAAATCACCAACAATCAATTACAAAAGTCTCAAATATTCAAGAGTCTCACAAAGGGTCTAAATAATAATCAAGAGTCTACATAATCAAGAGTCTAACCTCAAAAATGAGGTTTTTCGAACTATTTATAAAAAATAAAAACCTAATTAAATAAGGACTCTATTAGCTGGAATCTGTCAAAACGCGGCTGGATCGACGGACCTCGCGACGGATCGTCGTGGTCACGACGGACCATCATGGACACCGTCGTCCCATACTTCTGTAATTTCTTCTGCTTCTCTCTTCATTACCCTCGACGACAGATATGACGGATCGTCATAGGCACAACGGCCCGTCGGGGGTCTCCGTTCCAAAACACTTGAACTCTTGGAATTTGTGTACTGGAACTACTTCTCTGATTTTCATGACGAACCAGCAGGACGGACCGTCATGGCTACGACGGTCCGTCACGCACTCCGTAACTACACACTTGGTCAGAATTCCCCATCTTCCTTCAGCAACTGCACAACGATGCCACCTACAGACCGTCACGTGCACGATGAACCGTCACAAGCTCCGTAGGTGGTACTTTTCTATATTTCTCGCTCAAAAACCTCCGCATTCATCTTTTAGACAGATTTCCAGCAAATAAAGAGAAACTTGCATAAAAATTAGCACAAAAAGGCTTTTGGTCACACTAAACTTAAGGAAGGAATTATTAATAATACCGTGAAACCACGGTATATCAACACCCTCAAGTTAAATTCGTTGTTTGTCCTCAAGAGACACAGTATGACTCAATACAAAATCTTTGTACAATAGTATCCATGTTTTATCCTTCGCAATCATTTGGCTATCAATCCCAATCAATCTCATCATATTTATGCATGTTATCACTATTAGGCTTGAATTATGTGGAATCAGACCATCACAGAGACTCACCATGCACTAACACCTATCCTCTTTAATTTCTCATCGAGGTACTAATATTTTCGGTATTGCAATTAGTGTCCTCACTTCAAAACAAAATCCTCATTTTTCACACAATGATTTCAGTTTGAGTATAAGGATTACTTTTTAACACTCACTCTCAGAACAAATTCACACTCATTCATACATATTGCCATAAGCTTGCCCTTATTTTCACTACTTTAAGTTCGCTATACAACTCTTAGGATCACGATAGGACTTTCTTAGCTTATAACATAGGCTCAGGGTCAGGTAGGGTATATTTAGGTATACTTTAGTGACTTTTTTCCTCCTTGACATATCAGCTAAACATACCATTTTCTATCATTTTATTTGCCCAGTTCCTCATATTCTTTCACCTTTCTATTTTCCCTTCTTTCTTCATTTGTGTAAGTGACTCTCTTTTTTTCTTGCTTGTATTTCTTGTATTTCTTTTTTTTTTTACTTTTCTTTTAACTAATTCTTGAGTCACTTTACTTTTTCTCTTTCTCTGTCTTTGTTCTTTCAAACCCACTTCCAGAGCATTCCTCATAATAGCCACCCTCAACTCATGGCTTTGCCATGAGTCAAAGTACACAATACCCAAAGTTGGGTCAGGGCCTTAAAAAGGGTTGTTTACTGCATTAGCCACCCTCAACTTATGCTTTTGGCATAAGCTGAGGTGCACATGTCCTACGAGGGACCAGAACCAACACATTATTCTCAGAAAAGATTAGTTAGGGTGAAAAAGAAAGGTCTAGTTTAAGGTCAAATCATTTTGATTAAATAAGAATAAATTTCATTTGGCTTTCTTTTATTTAGGCTAAAAATGGGCTATATTGAATAAGGGCATGTGATCCTTTCCTAATTGTCTATTGCGGCTTACTTTTAGCAGGACTAACCAGGCAAGTTCTAGCTCAGTACAAATAGTGGACTATTCAAATCTTCCTCACACTCACTTCACATCTCATTACTCTACCAGATTATAAGACACCTAGTTCGAATTTTAGACTTAGGGTCATGCAGTGGTGTACCTCTATGTCATGCTTAGAGCCACACATTTATCAATTACTATGCCTAGTCATGCATCATTTTCAATTTTATCAGGATATCATTTAAGCCATCATGCTTCAGAATTAAACAATATACACAAGATATAGACATGTCGGTTCAACAGAAAAAGTAATTAGTCTCTTGGGGGAAAAGAACACAGTCAAGAAAACCCCAAAAGAGGATAGTGAATTGGGCTACTCAGACTTCACCCTAGCACTCACTTTCCATTTACCCCACCCCCAAGAAAAAGACATGCAATTGTCCCCAATGCATAAAAAAATTAAAATACAAGAGTGGTAGGTGAAGCAAACATGGGGCGCAAAGCACCGACGATTAGTAAGTTGGTTGGTCCGGTTCCCCGGAACCTACTACCTCTGTAATCTGGACACCCTCAGTAGTTTCCCCAGCATCAACATCACTATCAACAGTGCCTCCCTCTATCACCACATTTCTGGAGCTAGATGCCCCAGCAGCTAAATCTACTGCTCTCATCTGACGCGAATCTTCCTCAACATGCGAGGCTCTCCTCGCAGCCTCACTCTCATGGCGCTTTTTCTTTCGTGCTCGAGCTTCATCCTCCTCTCGACCCCTACACCTCTTGGCATGCTGTCGAGGGGGACGTGGTGGAATCTCTGAAGTGGCGAATAGGGCCGCCATCACTGTGTCTTCAGTAGGCTCTGCAGAAGGGGCCTCAGACTCAGGCACCCTAGTCTCTAAGATCATATCAATATCTGTGCGAAGACTGTCGACCGCAGCCTGAAGGGTCGACACATCCACCGGAGGGGCTGGACGGGCTAGCACCCGCAACTCAAAAGCGTCCAAGCGCTGATGAAGCTCAGCGATTTTCCGCTCTGTGTGCTGGACCATTCTCTGCTCCAAGCGCTCTTCTACCTCAGCAATAGACCTCTGCATCCAAGGCTGGATATGATGTAGAAGTGTAGCCATTTGTGCCTCTAATTTTTGTACCCTAGCAAGCGGGACCAGAGCGGGTAAAGGGGCTGAGCGAGAGGAGATCAAGGCAGTGCTACTACCTGGGATAGACTCGACCGGGGTAGTGTCAGTGGAAGCCGCCTTTGTAGCCATGCGGGCCTGTGCTTCCATATCAGCCAGATTGTCACCAAGTCGAGGCAACTCTAGACGGGGCCCTCAGCGTGGGGCCAATATATTGGCCTCATCCCTGATGAGGCCGATATCAACGGTGCCCAGCGGGGCTTGAGCTGATCAACGTTCCATATAGGCACACATGCGGACTTGCATAGAGAAAATATCATGCACGGGAAAGGGTAAGTAGTTGTGACCTTAAAAGCCCTCTCGTGCATGACTACGTATAGAAGCAAAGCAAAATCCACCTTCAACCCGGCTATCATCGCCGCCATCAGTACTGCTCGATCCCATGTGACTATATTATTAGCGGCTGTGAGGGAAAGGCAGTGGCAGACAATTAACCACAAAAACTTCGCCGTAAAGGTCAGGTTGGCCTGCTTGATGTCTCCCTTTGGCTCGGTCACCCAGTCAGCACCCTCTTCATCAACGGACAAATGCAGGGCCATCCACCTCTTGGTCGTCTCTCTCATCGATGGCTCACACAGGAATTGGTCATCTTTGACAATCTTCCATCGGTAGTAAAACTCGGTAGTGAGAGGGGTCCGGTTAGCATCAAAATTCTCGCTGTATACATACCGGCGGATGGCAGGCAGGGATATATCAACCTGAATGCCACGTACTTAGACCTGCTCCAGTGGGGCCTATTTGGCGGGGGCATCCCACCTATCAATCTATGATCGGAGAGTCGCTACGTAGGAGGCGTAGAACTCTCGAACCAACTCTTCACTATAACGTCCCAACGGACGCGCTGTCCACTCCAGTCAATGTCTGGTGAAGAGATTGTGGATCTCTGGCATCGTTGGGAGACTTCCCATAAGGACCCGCCGCTCAAATGTAAGTGTCCGAGTCATGACTCCTTTGTCATTCAAGAACTTTGCATCAGAATAGACTTGATACTGCCCGTTGACACACCACCGGTTGGGTTGGTCGGTAATCAGGGTGAGAGCACGAGTTGGTGAACCAGGTGGGGATTTCTAACTGGCGACCTCATCAGATGAGGCAGACTCTACAGAAGTGGCGGGTGTGGAAACCTCAGCAGATCCGGAGGCTTCCTCCGACCATGAAACTCCTAAGGAGCCAGACACTCCTTTTCATTAGTAGCTGACCCAGAAGGTGTGCCGGTCAGCCTCATCAGACTGGGAGGTAGTGACTACGCTGGATGCCACCTTTTTAGGTGTGGCTCTAGAAGCACGTGCAGCTCGGGATGGGGTGGAAGTGCCTGGGGGAACGTACTCGGGGTCATGCTCATCATCAGAGTCAATGACTAGGCGTGCAGATGGGGCGACAGACTTTGATCGCCCGCGTGCATAGACTCGATCTTGCTTTTGTGCCATAATATATATTACCTATAAAGAATCAATATTAGTACTAAAAAGAGCAAACAAGACTAGGAAAACCACACAAAATAAATAAAAGAGTTAAGATGTAAGGACATTTCTATAGTAACAGTGAAACATGACGGACCTAGGGACGGCTCATCGTGAGTACGATGGACCGTCATGGGGTCTGTTGTGTCTAACTTAGACTAAGTTTATATGAAGAACCCTGAAGGAAAGTCTCTAACAAGTATGACGGTATATGCAGAACAGACCGTCACAAGTATGACGGTCTGTCGTAGTTGTCCGTCAGAGGACACTTGAAAAAAATAGGGAGACCCTTAGGAGAGGGGTCTCTGACCATCATAACGGTCATGCAGGACGGACCGTCGAGGTTATGACGGTCCGTCATAGTATTCTGTAAGAGGACACTTATAAAATTATGGAGACCCTTAAGAGAGGGGTCTCTGAACGTCATAACGGTTATGTTGGACGGACCGTCGTGGGTATGACGGCCCGTCGTAGTTATTCGTTTGAGGACACTTAGACAAAGTGAGAGACCCTTAGGAATATGGTCTCTGACAACCAGAACGGTTGTGTAGGACGGATCGTCATGGGAACGACGGTCCGTCGCATGTGGTCGTTGGTGGACACTTGGAGAAAATTTGACAATAGGGTGTTAGGAATGTTGGAATGGACCCAATGACGGTCCGTCGTGGGTACAACGGTCCGTCATCAGCGTCACGTTCTGTAACTCGGTGACAGAACTGGGGATGCCCCCATTCATCCCCTATAACCCTAATCAAATTGGTAATGTTTTAACCTACATTTGTCTATCCCAAATACCTAGTAAACTAGCAATGCTAAAGCATCTATTTCTAGAGTTTTAACACAGCGATTTCGAGGATTTTCAACCTAGGTCAGACAGAATTTTATTAAAAAATAAACCTATCAAGAAGAACTAAGATAATACTAATTGATAAACAAAAATACAATATAAATGAGTTGAAATAAGAGACACATACCTGAGAATTTGAGAAAAAACAATAGAGAAAGGTACTTGGTGATCAAGTAGAGACCTAGAGCAGCAGCTCCGACTAGTAGATGATGAGTTTTAGGAATTTGGAGAATTTGGGGGAAATGATCGGTTGTAAGAGGGAGGGGTTATGATCTTTGGAAGTTGAAAAGGGAGGGAAATGGGAGAAAGAATGAAGGAATGGGGTGAAATGAAGAGGTGGGGGTTTTAAATGTTGAATTTTTAAAAAAACCTAGTCGGGTCGGGTCGGTGCGCTTTATTGATGACGCGATGAGTCCCCGACGATGGTCCGTCTAAATTGTGATGGTCCGTCGTTGGTTCCGTCACGTGTACCCTAGTTTGAAAATAACAGAAAAGACGTACCTGGCACTATGGATTCATGCGACGGACCGTCTCAAGAACAACAATCCGTCGATGTATCAGTCAGTTATTGCTGCAGAGTGATTTTCTGCAGAATTTCCTGGTGATATGCCTGCAAATTGAAAAACCCATTAGTAGAAAATGCTACTATTAATAGAAAGAAAAACTATAAGTATTGGGTTGCCTCCAAACAAGCGCCTGATTTAACGTCGCGGCACAACTGCGGGCACTTGATTACTCAGCTTTCATCAAGATGGTATGCCTCTTTCACTTCATTCACCGATGCAGTATACCTAAAATGGAGTTTTATTCATTCTCCATTCACCTTAAACCGCACTCTCTCTTTGGTTTCTTACTCAACTACTCCATGATAGAAATACTTGGGTAATCAAGTAAGGGCAAGTCCGTTTGGACTTGAGCTTGTCCGAAGAAAACGCAACCTAGAACTGTCTAAAAGCACCAAATCCCCAACCATAAACTCTCGTTTTTAACTTTTTAGTTCATTATCCTTCTTCATCTTTTCTTTATGGGATATGGCAGATAACGATTGGAGCTTACCACTCTGCCTCATGGACCTACAAATGTTGAAGGTCGCTTCTTCATTGTTCAACCGAAATTTCATCTGCCCCTTTTCCATATCAACTAAGGCTCTACCTGTAGAAAGGAATGGCCTCCCAAGAATAATAGGCACTTCAAAATCGACTTCGCAATCAAGAATAACAAAATCTGCCGGAAATATGAACGACTCCACTTTTACTAGCACATCGTGGAGTATCCCTACAGACCTTTTCACTGTTCGATCAGCCATCAGTAGCCGCATCGCAGTGGGTTTTGGGTCACCCAAACCCAACTTTGTGTAAATCGAGAGGGGCATGAGATTTATGATTGCCCCTAGATTACATATTGCTTTCTCAAAATGTAATGACCCGACTGTAAAAGGAATAGTGAATGCACCCGGATCTTCTTTCTTTTGTACGAGAGATCTTGTAGCAATAGCACTGCAATGCTGCATTCGGTCATCATCCTCAAAAGTGACCGATCTTTTATTTGTAACCAGATCTTTCATAAACTTGACAAAACGGGGCATTTTTTCTAGAACTTCTAAGAAAGGGACATTGATAGAAAGTTGCTTCAGCATTGTTATAAAACGTCGATATTTACCATCCTTGGTCTTTTTCAATAATCTCTGAGGAAAGGGGGGTGGTGGTCTAGGCATGGGAATTACCTTTATAGGGACTTCTGCATCCTTTCCAATGCTATCTTCTGTTTCACCACTACCCTCTACCACCTTATCATTATCCTTTCTCACCTTTTCCTCATTAGACGGCATAGGTGGTTCAATGGTTTGCTTACCACCCCGAGTAGTGATTTCCATACAGTGTGCATCATTTTTTGGATTTTGGAAAGTGTTGCTAGGAAGAGTGCCCGGTTGCTGTGTGTTCACAGTCGTAGATAATTGGGCCATTTGCAACTCGATCTAATTAATCGATATTGCATGTGTATCGACTTTTTGCCCAATACCCGCTAAATCACTCCTTAACTCTTTAATGTGCTCATCACTAGCATCGAACCTCCTCATCATTTTGTGCAACATATCCTCAACTCGCGCCATACTATCTCCACCATCCCTAGGAGTAATATCACGATTTTGGGGAGGAACATAGGGACCATTCCTGTCATTTCTGTTACCATATTACTCTTGTTGCACTTGTTGTCGCTGTTGTAGTTTCCATCTCGGACATAATGACCCGCACAGTTATAGTTATCATAGTTCCGACCTTGGTTCCCTTGACCTTGGCTCAAATTCTCCTTATTAGAGCCTTGGGCACTTTGTCGTATACCCACCATCTGCTCATTTACCGCATAGGAATCCTCCGCATAATAGCATTCATCATTAGGTGGTGGTGGTTTACACAAGTAGTTAACTGCATTTATCTTTTCTGCACCCCCGGTGATATATTTTAGTACCAACCCAAGCTCAGTTCTCAGCTGAGCCATTTCTTCACGAATCTCATCTGTGGCTGGGTTGTGAGTGGACTACACTGCGAAAGTATATCTCTCGGTATCTGGCTTCCTAGTACTCCAAGCTTTATTGTTTCGGGAGATTTTCTCTAATTTTTCAGCAATCTCAGCATCAAGACACTCCACATAAGATCCACCTGCTATAGTGTTCAACACCACTTTATTATTATCATCCTGTCCGCGATAGAAGTATTCCTTCAGTGACTCATCATTTATACGGTGATTTGGGACGCTTCTCAAAAACGAGGTGAATCTATCCCAAGAACTACTAACTGACTCTCCTGGTAGTGCCACAAAGTTATTCACTTTGTCTTTGTGGTTTAGTTTCTTGTAGACCGGGTAGTAGCGTGCTAAGAAAACGTCCCTTAGTTGGTTCCGGGTGAAAATTGAGTTGTAAGGGAGCTTAGTGAACCATATAGCAGCCTCTCCTGTTAGTGAGAGAGGAAACACTCTTAGCCCTATTACATCCAAGTACAAGTTAGGCCTCCCTACACAGCTTTTACACACTGCCCTTACCGTAGCTATATGGGCATGTGGATCCTCAGAAGGTAGCCTTGAAAACAAACCTCTGGCAGTGAGCATTTGCATCAGGCTACTAGTTAACACAAAGGTGTAGCCTAGTGATAGAGGGGGCAAGACAAGTGGCCCATTGGAGTCTTCTATGTTGTCATAGCCTCTATAGTATTCTTGGGGCCGTGAAGCGGGATTTTGTCCCCTCTGTTAGTGTTCACCCGGAGCATCGAGTAACAACTGACCATGAACATCAACCGGAGCTAGGATGTTCTGGTTTGGATCATCATCATTAATTCCCAAGTTTCGATTCATGTTGCGTAGTGTACGCTCTAATTCGTGATCGTAGAGAAACAAGGTTCTCTTCCTCTGCGTGTATTTAGCATACAATGAGGATGGTTCTGCAAGAATCAAAAATAATAAAACAAAGTAAAATCAAGAAAATATCAACTAAACTATAGTAATAAGTTTAAGTTAATCTAAAAGCTACTTTCCCCTGCAGCGGCGCCAAAATTTGATACGCTCAAACTTACTTCTCAAATAAGAAGTAAAGCGGTCGTGTCAAGTAAATAACACAACTAATAAGGTTGGGATCGTTCCCACGAGCAAAATAGTTTAGACTTAACTTCAATCTATTATCACTATTGTTCAGTCAATTACTTCCTTGGAAAGCAAAAATGATAAAAGGGGGTTTTTCTATTTCTAAATAAATGAAAATAACTAGAGAAATTAAAGGAGACAAGTAACAGTTTTGAATGTTGGAGTTTAATCAATTAATCAAAGTAACTAGGGTTTACGTGTTCCCCACAGGTTCATAACTTGATAATTCTAACTATAACAATTCTTTCCTAGCTTGCATGCAAAGTGATCAGTTATGTATTTCTATATCCTTGGTCCGGCATTTAGAAAATTTCACTCCGCACCTTGGTCCGGCTACGTGTGTTGCTATACTAACTCCTATCTTTACCTTATATTAAGCATCGTATTTGATATTTGACTATGTTGATAATTCTTTTCCTATTATCTATCTCCTTGGTCCGACAAGTAGCATTAAGGCGAATTCTAACGTTGGCCATCCGTTAAAAAGACTTCAAAGTGAAAGAATTATCAATACATGCAAGACACTATTCTAGAATTGTTATTTTAGTTAGTTTTTACCTCATTATTCGCCTATGGTTCCCACAAACCTAGTTATGGAGTTTAGTTACCCGTAGTCATAAACACAATATTCAAATATATGATATAAGAATTCATGTACTTACTTCAATGAGAAAGAGTAAAATCCAAAAGTTCGCTTGATTAATCAACAAAAATCACCAACAATGAATTACAAGAGTCTGAAAATCTTCAAGAGTCTCACAAAGGGTCTAAAATAATCAAGAGTCTAACAATAATCAAGGGTCTAACCTCAAAAATGATGTTTTTTGAACTATTTATAAAAAATAAAAACCTAATTAAATAAGGACTCTATTAGCTGGAAATCTGTCAAAATGCGGCTAGGTCGACGGACCTCGCGATGGATCGTCGTGGTCACGACGGACCGTCATGGACTCCGTCGTCCCATTCTTGTGCAATTTCTTCTGCTGCTCTCTTCAATACCCCAACGGCGGATATGACGGATCGTCACAGGCACAACGGTCCGTCGGGGGTCTCTATTCCAAAACACTTGAACTATTGGAATTTAGGTACTGGGACTACTTCTCTGATCTTAATGACGAACCAGCAGGATGGATCGTCATGGCTACGACGGTCCGTCACGCACTCGGTAACAACACACTTGGTCATACTTCCCCATATTCCTTCAGCAGCTGCACTACGGTGCCACCTACGGACCGTCACGGGCACGATGAACCGTCACATGCTCCGTAGGTGGTACTTTTCTGTATTTCTCGCTCAAAAACCTCCGCATTCATCTTTTAGATAGATTTCCTGCAAATAAAGAGAAACTTACATAAAAATTAGCACAAAAAGGCTTTTGGACACACTAAACTTAAGGAAAAAAGTATAAATAATACCGTGAAACCACGGTATATCAATATGTGTGTGTGTGTGCGCACATGTATGTAGACGATATAATTCACTTCAAAAAGACAATAATAAAAAAATATCGCAACAATCATATTTCATTTATTATTTCAAAGTGAGAGTGTTACAATCTCTATGATTCCTCTAAATTCGACTTTTTCATATATAATTCAAGGGATCTGGAGCTTGATCTTAAATTTGACTTTAACTTGATCCTGATTCAACGGCTTTGAAGCTTGTTCTTTAATCTTCGATGAACTTGAACTTTATCTTGATCATGATTTTTACTTAACCTCAAGGGCTTCAAGCTTGTTCTTGAATCTTGTAGTCTTAATCTTGATTTGTGGATTTGATGAAATTGATATGGACTTAAACGTGATGATCTTGATCTTGAACTTTATCTTGGAATCAAGGGCTTTGGAGCTTGTTCTTGAATCTTCAATTAACTGAAACTTTATCTTGATCTTGACTTCTAGTTGAATTCAAGAACATCTAGCATGATCTTGAATCGATGTTATTTTGATATTGATCGTTCTTGATCTTGATTGTTATCTTTAACTTGAACGTTTGAATTATTGACTTGTAGAGAAATTTGCATTTTTTGACCCATGATCTTTCTCTAGATTCTTGTTATAATTCTTGGTTCCTTTTCTAAATTATAAGGACCCTTACTTAGAGATTTCGAATAGCGGAGTTGTGATAGGATAGGATTCCCTTCAGCCAATTAGATTTAATAGATGTGGTGTCCCTCCCCGAGTTGCCCCCTAGTACCACAAGTTATCACAAGCTAACCCTGCTGGCATGATCATGAGCACACTAAAGATAATAAGTTGTTGTAGAAGCTAAATCATACTTAAAATGAAAAAATGGGAATACCCATATTCTATAACTGAGATATTTGAAAACAATGATTTTTATACAAAAGAAATATTAACTCAATACTAAGCTGAATCTATCTATGTCTGAAAGAAGCCTCTAAACTAGACTAGAAATACTGGGACAAGCCCCAGCTAATCTAGCAAAAACTACAACTAAATGACTAAAGACTGAAATGAAACTCATGACTGTTGTCCATGGAGAATGAGGACTCACAAAAACTGAATCTGCTGAACTGGAGATCAGGAAATCGATCTATGCATGATCTGGATGCTGGGAACCTGAACTTACATCAAGAGAAGATGTAGCGCACGTATGTGTTAGAACTTGAAAGACACTGAGCATGTAGGATAGAGTAAAACTGAAATAAAACATAACTGAACAAGCACAAAAACAAGTATAATAATCTGAACGTGATGTGCTGATTTCTGAGCTAATTAGATGCAATGACCAATTTATAACATGTTGAAACTGAATACTGAATATACTGATAAATGGACAATGCAGAGAATCTGAGTGAACTGTGGGAGCTACTAATAACCGATAATAAAACCACATGAGCTAAATGTGGAGTCCGATGTATACGCCCCATCGAGAGGACCCAATATACCCTGCCAAAGGTATAAAGGCATGCTGGCGTGATCACTAAATTGATTGCCCACAGAGAGGACTTACAACCTACTCGGCTAGTAGTTCTAAGACTATTGGGTACGCTAACCCTAGTCCAACTCGGTATTATGCTACTCCCAATGAATTCTGTAAATTAACTGATTAAACCTGAATTTTTGTAAATACAGGATAGCTCAAAACTGAACATGCAAACTGAGAATGCAACAATTAATTTGGTAATTATGCATTTATAACTGAGGCATGTATACCTGAAGTGTCTAAAATATATGACCTAGCATGTGTAATTCAAGAACTAAAGAAATACAAAGCCAGGGTTCTGAAATTCATGCGATAATCTGAGTAGTAACATGATAATATGATTTGGAACATATATTTAATAAATACATGAAGTTATATCAAAGTTCTAGAAACCTAGGTTTGATCATGATAAGAGTATCAAGAACTGACTGAAACTAAGGACCCAATGGGTGAAAGGAAACCAATAGTGAAATCCCACATACCTGGTGATGAAATCCACGGAAAAATACTTAAGTTTCGGGGCTGGAACTGCTCGAGCTTGTGGAGTTCTTGAACTAGGGTTCTCAAGCTTTATTCTCCTCTTTTGCTTCTAATTTTCTAAGTTTTGATTTAATGATTTGACTAGGATATGTTTTAATTATGTTTCTAGGCTTAAACTGACTAAAATTTGATGACTTATGGTCAAAAAGACGTAACTTAGGGTTTAAAATAGAGTGGTAAAGGACAAAAAGACCCCTGGGAAGGTTATTGTCCGGCCTCACGAAGGCCAAGACTGACGGACCATCGTGCGCCCGACGCCCCGTCGTGAGGTCCTGTTCGACAGGCTTTTACTAAAATGGGCATAACGTTTTACTCAGAGGTTTGATTTTAGGAAGGTCGGTGGCTATTGAAATATAATTCAATTATCTATCTGTGGGTAGGTCATGAGAGACCTAATTCCTTTTGTGATAAGAGTTATGATTATTTTAAGTTTACCCAACTGCGTTTCCCCTCTATTGGCTGCATATTTTTAACCTATGCTTAGACCTACGGACCGTAGGTCAACCTACGAACCGTGCTGGTCATCCATAGCTCTTGTCAGAGAGTGGTTGAAGCGAGTCTTGATCGACGGTCACGGATTACGGGCCGTCGTTTGACCTACGGATCGTAATTTCGTTCGTCGTCCAAGACTTAACCAATTTTTCTAGGCTGAAATTTTTGAGAGTTTCTGATCCCATCGACGGTTGTGCAGGAAAGACCTTGGTTCAGGATACAGTTCATCGATGCCACCGTTGGTAGCACCTGCAGATTTTTTTTGAAAAACTAATTTTTAGTCTATTTTGGCTACGGAGTATTACATTATCTCCCCCTTGGTAACATTCATCCTCGAATGAAGACTAAACTAGCTGAAATAGAGGGAGAGAGATGAAAACCCCACAACTAAATACTGATAACTGAGTTCTGACTGAATTGAGTTCTGAGTCCATACAATTACGCTAAAAGTGAAAGTACAAACTGAGGGAACATGATTCTAAACTGAATTTACGCATGAAAGACTGTAAAAAATAAGAGGAACTATTTCCTCAAGCAAGAGTGGAATCGGAAGGAAAAAGGTAAGGATACTTGACAAAGTTAACAACTAGCTCATCTTCACCTTGGTGAGACTTTGTATGTTCAATCATATTAATGACACCTATTGTGCTATAGAGATGATTCAGGAACTCTTGCTCTAACTGCTCCCACCAATCTATAGAATTAGGTTTGAAATCTATGTGCCAATCAAATGCTTCTCAAGTAGCTCTCTCTACGGACTGACTCCTCCACAAAACCTTGACTGAAGCAACTTCTTTGTTTCTCAACCTTCTAACCTGACGGTGAGAAATCTCAACTGGTACATCCTCATAAGAAAGACTATCTTTCACCGCCACACTCTTTAATGGCACTATAGAGGTTGGGTCACCCACGCACTTCTTCATGAGTGACATGTGGAAGACCGAATGCACTGCTGCTAATTTTGCTGGCAACTCTAACTTATATGCTACCTTGCCAATCCTTTTCAAGATCTTGTAAGGGCCTACATATCTAGGAATGAGCTTCCCTTTCTTTCCAAATCTCATAGGTGAGACTTTCAAAAAAAACCCAATCATCAACTTGGAACTCTAGTTCCATTCTCCTTACATCTGCATAAGATTTCTGACCACTTTGGGTTGTCTTAAGTCTATCTCTAATGAGTTGCCCTTTCTCCATAGCATAAAGGACTAAATCTGTCCCTATCAAAGTTGCTTCACCTACTTCAAACCAACCAATAGGAGATCTACATCTACGCCCATATAAAGCCTCATAAGGGGTCATCTGAATGCTCGAATGTTAGCTATTATTGTAGGCAAACTCAATAAGAGGAAGGTGATCATCCCAACTACCTTTCAAAATCGATCACACAAGCTCTTTTAACATATCCTCTAAGTTCTGAATGGTACGCTCAGAATTCTGAATGGTACACTCTGCCTGCCATCCGTCTGTAGATGAAATGTTGTACTAAGGTTAACTTGAGTACCAAGACTTTTTTGAAATGACTTCCAGAAATCAGAGGTAAACTGAGGAACTCTATTTGAGATGATAGAAAATGAAACCCCATGCAACCTCACAATTTCAGTAAGGTAGAGCTTGGCATAGTCCTCTGCCGAATATGTAGTCTTGACCGCCAAAAAGAGAGAAGACTTAGTCATCCTATAAACTATCACCCAAAATGAGTCATGTTGTCCGCGAGTAAGTACGTGGTAACCCTGTGATGAAATCACGTTGATCACATCCCACTTCCAAGTAGGAATATCGACCTCTTGAGTCATACCTCCTATTTTTTGATGTTTTACCTTGACTTGCTGGCAATTGGGGCACTTACTCACAAAGTCTGCTATATCCCTCTTCATGTCATTCCACCAATAGACTTCCCGCAGATTGCGGTACATCTTAGTGGAACCTGGATGAATAGAATACCTGGAGTTATGAGCTTCTACAAGAATATTCTTCCTCAACTCTCCCACATCAGGAACACACAATCTACCTTGGTAGCAAAGTACACCATCTCCCCCTTGGGAGAAAACCTCCACTCTCTAATTGTTGATTGCACCCTTTAGTTCAAGCAAGATTGGATAACTCTCTTGCTTTTCCTTAACCTCCACTACCAAAGATGATTCTTCCCCATTCTGAACTATTACACCGCTATCTGATATGTTCATAAGGCGAACTCCCAAGCGAGCAAGCCTGTGTACATCCTTCACTAGCTCCTTTCTTTATTCCTTGACATGGGCTACTTTACCCATAGATAATCTACTAAGAGCATCGTCCACTACATTCGCCTTTCCAGGATGATAATGCACACTTATATCATAATCCTTAAGGAACTCAAGCCATCTCCTCTGGCGCAGATTCAACTTTTTTTGGGTGAACACATACTGAAGGATCTTATGATCGGTGAACATATCTACATGAAAACCATACAAGTAGTGTCTCCATATCTTGAGTGCAAACACCACTGTTGCAAGCTCGAGGTCATGAGTTGGATAGTTCTTCTCATGCACCTTGAGCTTTCTAGAGGCATAAGATATAACCTTATCTCTTTGCATCAACACACAACAAAGGCCAACTCTGGATGCATCGCAATAGATCACACAACCATATGAACCCTCTAGTAGAGTCAAGACAGGAGTTGTAGTCAATCTAGTTTTCAATTCTGCGAAGCTTTTGTCACAATCATCTGACCATTGGAACTTGACCATCTTCTGAGTCAACCTAGTCAATGGTGAGGCTATGGATGAAATTCTTCAACGAACCTTCTGTAATAACTTGCTAGACCTAAGAAAATTTTGATATTTGTAGCAGAGGTAGGTCTGGGCCATTGTCTCACTGCTTTTATTTTCTGCGAATCCACTTGGATCACTTCGCTAGATACAATTTGACGAATCCATACCTAGAATGGCATTAAAGTCTACCATTTCTAACTCTACTAGATCTGCTGAGGTGACTTTCTGAGAGACTGTGACAGGGCAATTTCTATATACCTGTCTAGCTGTAACTGGATCACCGACTGGAGTAGAGACTGAGAAAGGTTCTGAGAGAGTTTTTGGATTAACACTAAATTGGACTGCTATACTGAGTTACAAAAGATAAAGTCATGTTTGTTGTATTTCCATTGAGTAAACCATATCTGAGTCACATCCTTGAGTTTGTAGGATGCCAATATCACCTATCACTACCAGTCACTGACATCACACCAAATATTTTCTTGACCTCATCAATGAATTTATGTGGATCCTTACCAACTTGCGACCCTAAACACTTAGGCGGATTCATCCTAACAAAATCACAAACTATGGATGCCACTAATCGGTCATTTCTATTAGTAGGAACTAGAACCTACTGATTGTTCTGGTCGGTCAGACTTTGATCCAAAACCTGAATTGGCTTTCTGAAATTCTGCATTTCAATTTCCTTATCTAGTACTAGAGGAATTACATTAGCATTGCGTGCATTAGCATTCCATGCCTAAGCTCTACAAGAAGGAATGATCTTAAGCGCACAACGTTAAGTTAAAATGGAATTTGACCATACCTTACGCACGATAAGAGTAACAAGAAAGTGAAGTTTTTCCTAAAACACTCCATAGCCTCCCTCTCATTAGATGTGCTTCACTTCACACCCATGAAAAGGACTCTACTTAGTACGGCTTTTCATACATCCTAGGACACTTAAACCTAGTGCTCTGATACCAAGTTTTGTCACGCCACGAGCTACCCCCCGAGACGCGGACATGGAACCTAGGACCACAAATGATCCCAAGCTAACCCTGCTGGCATAATCATGAGCATACTAAAGATAATACATTGTTGCAGAAGCTAAATCATATACCCATATTCTATAACTGAGATATTTGAAAACAATGAGTTTAATACAAAAGAAATCATAACTCAATACTAAGCTGAATCTTACTATGTCTGAAATAAGCCTCTAAACTAGACTAGAAATACTGGGACAAGCCCCAGCTAAATCTAGAAAAACCTGAAACTAAATGACTAAAGACTGAAATGAAACTCATGACTGTTGTCCTCGGATAATAAGGACTCACCACTAAACTGCTGAACTGGAGATCGAGAAATCAACCTATGCGTGATCTGGATTCTGAGAACCTGAACCTACATCACGAGAAGATGTAGCGCACGTATGCGTCAGTACTTGAAAGGTACTGAGCATGTAAAATAGAATAAAGATGAAATAAAACATAACTGAACAAGCACAAAAAAAAGTATAATAATCTGAACGTGATGTGCTGATTTCTGAGCTAATTGGATGCAATGACCAATTTATAACATGCTGAAACTGAATACTGAATATACTGATAAATGGTCAATGCAGAGAGTCAGACTGAACTGTGGGAGCTACTAATAACCGATAATAAAACCACATGAGCTAAATGTGGAGTCCGATGTATACGCCCCATCGAGAGGACCCAATATACTCTGCCAAAGGTATAAAGGCATGCTGGCGTGATCACTAAACTTATTGCCCACAAAGGGGACTTACAACCTACTCAGCTAGTAGTTCTGAGACTATTGGGTACGCTAAGCCCTAGTCCAACTCGGTATTATGCTACTCCCAATGAATTCTATAAATTAACTTATTAAATTTGAGTTTTTTTAAATACTGGATAGCTCGAAACTGAACATGGAAACTGAGAATGCAACAATTAATCTGGTAATTATGCATTTATAACTGAGGCATGTATACCTGAAGTGTCTAACATATATGACCTAGCATCTGTATTTCAAGAACTAAAGAAATACAAAGCTAGGTTTCTGAAATTTATGCGATAATCTGAGTAATAACATGATAATCTGATTTGGGGACATATATTTAATAAATTCATGAAGTTATATCAAAGTTCTAGAAGCCCTAGGTTTAATCATGATAAGAGAATCAAGAACTCACTGAAACTAAGGACCCAATGCGTGAAAGGAACCCACTAGTGAAATCCCACATACCCGGTGATGAAATCCACGGAAAAATACTTAAGTTTTGGGGCTGGAAATGCTGGAGCTTGTGGCATTCTTGAACTAGGGTTGTCGAGATTTCTTCTCCTCTCTTGCTTCTAATTTTCTAAGTTTTGATTTAATGATTTGACTTGGATATGTTTTAATTATGTTTCTAGTCTTAAACTGACTAAAATCTAATGATTTATGGTTAAAACGACGTAACTTAGGTTTTAAACAGAGTGGGAAAGGTCAAAAAGACCCCAAGGAAGGTTGTTGTCGGGCGTCACGACGGCCAGGACTGACGGTCCATCGTGCGCCCAACGCCCGTCGTTGGGTCCATCGTGAAGGCCTGTTCGACAAGCCTTTACTAAAATGGGCATAACTTTTTACTCGGAGGTTTGATTATAGCAAGGTTAGTGGCTATTGAAATATATTTCAATTATCTATCTGTGGGTAGGTCATGGGAGACGTAATTCATTGTTTGCTAAGAGTTATGATCATTTTAAGTTTACCCAACTGCATTTCCCCTCAACTGGCTACAAATTTTCCACCTACGCTAAGACCTACGGACCGTAGGTCCACCTACGAACCATGCTGGTCATCCATAGCTCTTGTCAGAGAGTGGTTGAAGGGAGTCTTGATCGACGGTCATGGACTACAGACCGTCATTTGACCTACAGATCGTAAGTCCGTCCGTCGTCCAAGACTTAACCAATTTTTCTAGGCTGAAATTTTTGGGAGTTCCTGATCCCATCGACGGTTGTGCAAGACAGACTGTGGTTCAGGCTACGGTTCGTCGATGCCACTATTTGTAGCACCTGCAGATTTTTCTGAAAAACTAATTTTTTGTCTTTTTTGGCTATGGAGTGTTACATTATCTCCCCCTTGGTAACATTCGTCCTCGAATGAAGACTAAACTAGCTGAAATAGAGGGAGAGAGATTAAAACCCCACTACTAAACACTGATAACTAAGTTCTGACTGAATTGAGTTCTGAGTACATACAATTATGCTAAAAATGAAAGTTCAAACTGAGGGAACATGACTCTAAAACTAAATTTACATATGAATGACTGTAAAACATAAGAGGAACTATTAACTCAAGCAAGAGTGGAATCAGAAGGAAAAAGGTAAGGATACTTGATAAAGTTAACAACTAGCTCATCTTCACCTTGGTGAGACTTTGTTAGTTCAATCATATTAACGACACCTATTGTGCTATAGAGATGATTCAGGAACTCTTGCAATAACTGCTCCCACCAATCTATAGAATTAGTATAGAAATCTATGTGCCAATCAAATGCATTTTCTTTGAGAGATCAAACAACTCTTTAACGAGATAATCATCATACATCCCTACATCATTACAAGTTTTGATAAAGTAATCTATATGTTGTTTGAGATTTCCTTTGCCATCAAATTGTTGAATCTTAAGAGGTTGATAGCCCTCAGATATTTTTAAGTTATTAATTATTTGTGTATATCACTTTGCATATATAGGAGAAAATTTGGATAGCACTCAGATTTGTCTTCAATAGCCTCTATGATAAAGTCTTTTAATTTATCAATGGGAATCAAACCTCCAACTGAGAGATGAATCTTGTTCGTGGGCACACTTCGTCAAGTCTTCAATTGTTTTAGTCATGTTTTGCTAGTCGTTCTTCGTGATGCAAGTCCCCCCAGACGTAACCGGCGTCATCGTCCTATTTAATGACTAAGACTAGACTCTTAGTCTCACATCATTACATTCATAGGTCAAAATGCGAAAAAGTTAAAACTTTTACATCTACTTAGAGGTTTACATAGACATCTACATACACATGATATATTCGTATAGAGTATACATAGATCATAGCAATTTGGGCATAGCCCTACATCAATGTAAAGAAGACACATGTAGGCTTATACAAATCGTACTCAAATGAAAGTAGAATGAACATAAGAGTCTTTAGAAAAAAAGCAACTCCATAAGCTAGATATTGGCATCGCCCTCGAAAAGTGAGGACCTACCCACTTGGATGGTAGAGAATATCCAAGTCTTCTTCAAATCGTCTCAAATGATCCTTCAACGAACAGAACCTACTGTTTGGGAAAAAAGAACAAAATGAGGTTAGTACGCCACTTGTTCTAGTACGAGACCATATGCACATATAAGATCAAAACATGCTAAAAAGGGACATTTAGTTAAACCATGCTATTTTACCCTTTAAAAGTCTTATGCATAATCAAGCAAGTAATACCAAGTAACATAACATGATTACTAACTCAAACAAGTAATATTCATATCAACATACTTGAACCCATAATCTAATACAACCCTATCATCAAGGAATAACATCACAAGCATGAATAAGAGTTAACCATATCATAATAAGCAAGATAATCACTCATGAATATTTATAAAGTCAACAAGTGCAACGACCAAGAGAAAAACCCTCACTCAATCAAGCAGCCCCAACAAGAAACCATAACCAATGTCCAACTTCACATAATATAACCTTTAAGAACACATAACATCAATACCTTAATAGTACAACCCAATTACATGTTCAAGAGGATAATCATCATCATATAATACCATTTATATTGTAGCATCAACATATTATCATCATATACATCATTAGCATATGCATACATAATATCAACTTCCTAAAGCTTCCTTCATTGCCACTAATGCAAAACATAGGTAGAGTTCCATACCCCTACCTAGGCTAAGTCAAACCTCTCAAGTCACCTTAATTAGTTTATACTTCATTGCTTCATTTTAGTTTAGGGAGCACTTGCCTTAACCGACATAGACCACAAAATCTAAGTGTGGAATCTGGTGTTGTAAAACCTTACACCGATGGAAGGTTGTGTACCGGCCAAAGTAAAACCAAATATAAACGTAGCTTTTTAGGTGGATCCACTAGCTAGTCTTCCTATGGGTGCAACATATTTCAAGAACTAAGATGATAGGTATATTCCTCTTCATACCACTTGGTAATTGGGGACTCCTCTCATGGGAATTCATTTATTATTCCTCTTTAGTAAGTCAACATCACATGTAGAACTATAGGGTGAATCTCCCTCTTTGGGAAGTCATCACCTCCCATTGTCAAGTTCACTCGGTGCTAAGCTAAGTCCCTTTATTGAAATGTCTTTAAGTGGTCATATGGTCTAGCCCTTGTATAATAATAATCATCATCATAGATCAATAATAATTGCATGAGTATAGTCTTTTCATCAGAATTCATATCACTTAGGTTAGCACATTACATATCACTTCATAATAAGGCACATTGGTAAGCATCACAATCCTTATAACATTTAAATCTTAATCAACCTCACAACCATAGTCAAGAAATTTTAATTCAACATCATACCACCCTATCAATCCTAAATAAGGCATACTCCAACACAACATCATGACTTAATCACAATTAACCACAAGTTGAAGTAAGGAATAGGCATTACAAGACTTACCAAGTCTCCTTTATAGTTCATCATTAAGGTCTTACCATTAACCAATAACTCAACCCAATTTGGTCATAACATCAACATAATTCAATAATCAACATGATAATGAGTCAAGAAGAATCACTACACCATAATTCAATGATAAATCAAAGCTTAAGAAAAGATACTTAGGTCAATTCTCATAACCTAGATCACTTCTCAAGAACTAGTATGAAAGGCTAAAAATAATCCTACTTTTTTCATGATTAGTGTAGCAACATCGTTTAATAGTGATTTAACCAATAATCAAGTCAATTGAATCAATCACAACCTAATTCCCATCAAGATCAAACCTAGGGTTAAGGGTTGAGGATCATGTTATACAATTAGGCCAAGCCATCATAAATTATCATAATTAACTTATACATGTTAATGTATTCATTATATCCTAAATAAACCATAACAACTCAGTTCATAACATCAAATTCGTAATTGGATGAAACCCACTTGAAAATTCAACTTTAGAAATACTTTGAAGTAGCCCTTTGAGGAAAGAAGTCTCAAAGGTGAATTAGATCTCATACCTTAATGTTTTATGAATATTGGATGGTGAAATATTTCGTTTACAGGCCCCAAAACCTTCTTCTAGCTTGTATTCAATGGTGTCTTCAAATAGAGAGAGAAAGAAGAGAGAAGGAAGAGAGTTTATTTTGTGAGTTATGTTTAGACTAATAAGGGTTGGGGTCTTTATATGGTGGGTCAATTAATCTAATTAGACTCCTTTAAGCCCCTAATTGACTACCTAAAACCTTAACTAATTAAATGAAGCTAACTTAAAATATGCAGGAAACATTGACCCTCACAGACGAGACCCCAATCGACGGGCCGTCTGTGAGTCGACGATTGGTCCCCCCCCCCCCCCCGTCCTACTCACTCATGGTTTTGGTTAGAGATTCCTGCAGTAGAGGGATCCATAAATTTTGCTAAGTGTGGGATGACGGTTGGCATCGATGCCCGTCGATCCACACACGTGTCGTCTCTTGCCTTTCGTGGTTGAACACTGCCTAGGCGTTGTTGCCTCCTACGTGCTAGGTTCCTCCTCAAGGGCCCTTGGTTGGTTCTTGGGAAGTCGTACCCATAAGTTTCGACTACGAATCATATTAAACACATGTTATGCACCCTTCCACCTAATTTCATGAATTTTTGACTCCTAAAAGCTAGTCAAATAAGTTATGGCACGCTAGTATGTCCTTGATCTAAATTTTCAAACGTCATGGACATTCTTACACGTTTTGGTTTATAAACTTGCTCAATGACATATATTCATTATGAGTGTCCTTAAAATAGTATCTAGACCTCAAGACACCTATGTTATGCTTTAAGACAAGTCCTAGATTTCTGAAGTGTTACAATATAAGCCCAAATTTCTATCAAATAGAGTGACTATCAATTCTAATACCTCCTAAAAAATGAACCCTAAGAGTCAAAAGAAGAAAACATTGTAAAATTAGGATGTGATGACCATCTAGCTTGTGGGTCACCGAGTTCACGTAAACTTATCTTCCCCTCTCGAAATCGTATATATAGTAGTATTATATTTTTAATTTTTTGTTAAATATAGATATTTGAACTCACACTCTAAGTATCATATAATGAGACCATGATAGGGTGCACCTCTTAGTGAGGTTAGAAATTTGATTTTTATATCTATCTTTTTTTATTTTTCTTTCTAAAATAGAGTGACACCTCTCTAAGTGGTTATTGATAGCACTTTCATTTAAATAAATAGAAATTTCAATTTTGAACATATAATTTTAAAATTTCAATTGTTTTCAATGATAAGAACCTAATATCAAACCAATTAAATTCACATTTTCAAAATAGTGCACCTATCATCTCAAAAATTCTCAATATGCCTCTTCATCTGCGATCTGTATTATATTTTACTAGTCATATTCAAATTTGTGTCAGAAGCATTAGGATTTAGGACCAAAAGAACCACATACTTGTTTTACGGTCTGACACGAAAATCACATAATTAGACAAAAACTCGAATCTAAAAAATTAATACCAATTCTACGAATCCTAGCCAATTATTACATCAAGTGTAGATTAATTTCGTACAAAGTCATCGAGCTTATAATATTATGACATAAAAGATCAAATTAATCAACTTTCATTAATTTTCCCCGAAAGTTAATTTGCCTTTCTCCTAGGAATATCAAGTTGAAGTTACTATTCTAGTTATAAAGTTGCATTCAAACTTAAAAAGCTTAATCCAAATCAATGTTTTAAAAAGTGGGGCATGAGACTAGACGTTTTACTTAGCATATGGTGAGGCGTATATCTCGAGGCGTGGGACGTAAGACCTATGAACCTTTAGATTTTTAATTTACAATATAGTCTAATAATATAATAATAAAAAATTATAAAAATACATCACTAGTTTGAAATAATTATACATGATTAAGGGAACTCATAGAAAATAAAACTTATAACATGATTATACAAGTAAATCTAATCTAATATCTTAAGTTTCTAATAAAAAAAGAATCATTTTTGCTAAAAATATATTTTTACCACTATTATACTATACAATTTACCCTCTAAAATAAAATAATCAATAAGACTTACTATTATTATGATAAAAAAAAAATGACGCCATCATTAAAAAAAATAAAATTACTTTCAAATAGCTAAATAAAATATGATAATTTTAAGGCACGTGAAAAAAATATGAACACCAATGAGAAGCAAAAAGTAAAAGTTCGCTATGTATTTTTCAAAGAAATGTTACGTAATATATAATCACCATCATAGTGTTACCAATTAGTAAAGATGTGATACTACAACTTGTTATTTGAGTTACTCTTGATGTTCTTATTTCTATGAATTAGAAAAATAAAACTATTAAGTATTATATGTTTATTCAAGAATTATGAGGTTTAACAATGTTAACTAAAGAACTTAACACATAAAGGTTAACTTTGTTAAACAATGTGTAAAATTTTGTTAGGCGAGCCACGAGCGTTGGGCGTTGAGCGTTCTTAGGGAGTACACTCGGATGCTTAGGACGTAAGTCTTACAGAACTAAGCCACACAAGGCATTTTACTAGAGCCCAACCCCGAGGCGAGTCCCAACGGAGTCTCTTTTCAAACACTAGTCCAAATAAATTAACCATAACTTGATCAAACACAACTATTTATCTTGTTAATTTGAACAAAAAAAAAATTGTTTAAGCACACATAAATTCTTAAAGTAGATGTCACCTTTATATTCAATTTAAGTATCATGTTAATTTGATTTAACTTTCTTATATAACTATGTGACTTCTTTTTTTTCAAAGTCCGAAAATTATTGACATCATTAAGGGTGTGTTTGGTATGAAAGAAAACAATTACCGTAACATATTTTTCAAAGAATTTCTCAAGTTGGGTTAAAAGGTCTGGAAAAATTTTCTAGATCAACTCATTAGCCTCAAAATTATGAAAAATGATTTTCCTTAAAAAATTAAGGAAAACATTTTCCAATACTTTCCTCCAACTTCAAATTACATTTTTGTTGTTGAAAAATAAATTTAAAACTTATTATAAAAAATATTTCCAATTCAGAATTTTTATTTTTTTTCATCCCACCCCACAAAATTAAGTTGCTTTTAAAAATATTTCTTATTTCAAATTTTTATTTTTTCACCCCATCCCTTTTCGCGACCCCCCCCCCCCAAAAAAAAAAAGAGTCTGTTTTTAAAAAATATTTTAACTTTAAAATTATATTTTTTTCACCCTATCCTTGACTCCGCCCACCACCCCCCCCCCCCCCAAAAAAAAAATTAAATTAAAAAATTTTTCTGAAAAAATATTTTCAAACTTCAAAATTTCATTTTACACCGCTACCCCTAGACCCTCCTTCAACTTCAAATCATAAAAGTGAACAACTGGTTGGAACATTTCAGAAGTGCAGAAATTATAAAAAAAAAAAAAAAAAAAACATAAAAATTGAGTAGTTGATTGTAATATTACAGCAACACTAAAATTTTAAGACAGGGCAAGCATAAAAAATTGAGCAGATGGCAGTGGTGCACCTCCCCACGAGTTGTGGGAAGGCTCGAGTAAATCAAGAAGAGCCTACCACGCCTAGCCCTCAGACCATGGATCCTTCCATGGGCCGTTGTGTTGATGATGGGCCATGGTAAGGCTCGTGAAACAACGCCAATAGGACCCTATCGCAAGTGAAGGACTACAGTGACCTTCATCCATGATCCTTCACACGATCTGTGAAGTGGACCTTAGAGAGAAGGGCCTTGTACCATTAGTTATTGTCCAGCAAATCATGACCCACTTGACTTGTCGTGGTCCCTTTGACGGTTTGTCATTGGGTATGTGGCAGGACCCTGTGAGATGTTTAAGTGGGATCATTTTGGTCTTTTTGCCAATATGTAGGACACCTAAACTACGTCATTTTACTTAGATTAAACCAAGTAACTTAGTATGAAGATTACAAAATTTTGTATTCACCAAAATAATTTAAAGTTAGAGAAAATAAGAAGAAAGATATACTAGTTTTCTTAAGAACAACCAGCAGGTTTACTTCAAGTTTCAGTTCAAAATCGAAAGATTTCTCCATAGATTTCGTCACTAGGTATGTTGGATTTCACTGGTGTATTCCTTCTTATACACTAGGTCCCTATAATTCAGTGAGAATCTAGATTCCTATATCTTTCTTAGACCTACGTTTCTAATACATTAGCTATTGGTTGTGATTTAGCTGGAGAATATTCCTAATCAAATTATCATATTTCCGTGGATCATTCTTTAGTTCTTTGTATGAAACTCAGAACTCGAGTTGTTTAATTCATGAATTACACATGCTAGGTCAGTTAAACCGATATACATGCTTTAGTTTTCAAATGTCACATTAATCAATACATAATTATTACAATCTCATATTTTGCATGTCAGTATTTTGAGTTATTCAACATTTCAATATTTCAGTCATAATGTGTCATATAATATTCAGTTGGAAGTAGACTTAAAATAGAGTTAAACTAGTGTTCACCGTACCCGTATAGATACAAAACTACATGCCCCCATAGGTTTATAAGTTCCCTTCGTGGGCGTCATATTTAGTGATTATGCTAGTCATGTCTTTATATCCTTGGAAATGTATATTCTGTTCCCTAGATGGGGCATATACATCGGACTTCGCGTTTAGTTTATGTGGTTTTATGTTATTTAGTAGTAGCTCCCACAATGCAACTCTAGTGTATTCGAATAGGTTTTCCTTTATACTTTAGTATTCAGTCTCACCATGTTATGTACTAAGTCATTGCATTTAGTTCAAATCTTTCAGTATATTTCAATATTTCCATCATGTTCAGATTACATCATTGCTCATCTATGATTTGCTCTACATATATGTTTGTTGAGATTTCATTCTATCATGCATGCTCAGTACTTTCAAGTACTGACGCATACTCAGCACTATATGTTTTGAAGTTGTAGGTTTAGGTCCTCAGCATTCATATTACGCGTAGATTGGTTCTCGATCCATATTCAGCAGCTCCAGTGGTGAATCCTCATACTTCTAGGACAATAGAATATTTTCGGATTTAGTGTTTCATTTCATTTTCAGGTTTGTTAGGGTTAGCTGGGGACATGTCCCAAGAACTCTAGTCAGTTAGAGGCTTTATAAGACATACTTAGATTCAGCTCTAATTTTGAGTTATAGTCCACTATCATTAACTCATTTACAATATTTATATATATTCAGGAATGTTTTGGGTATTCCCCACTATTAATTATCTAATGATTTAGCCACTTTATTTTATCTTTCATAGATATATTCAGTTTTGCTTATGATATGTAAGTTTAGGGTTAGCTTTGGGTCACTCGTGATCTTAGGTCCCGTGTTTACATAAGGGGTATCTCTGGCATGACATATTCACCGCTATCTCTCTCTAGTACACCCTACAAATATTATATATCGTTTGGTTATGAATTTTGTTGTCAGAGTTACAGTAAATATGATTTTTCATGCTTGTTCAAAAGAAATACTAACCTTATAAACATTGTTAAAGACACCATGCCTTATGTTATTAGCCAACGATAAATTTTTAGCGGTTGCAGCTAGATTATTGGAATCATATGCAATTACATTAGTGCCCTGTAGCAAAGCTCCTTGAAAATTTGTCGGTTGATTGATTTCTGGTTTATTTGCTCAGATAAAGATATTATTTGAGAATGCAAATTAATCATAAAATAATTGATGTGAAACATACCTTAATATGAGTATTAGACTAGCTATTTTACTTAGGTCATGTGTTTGTAAAATAATAGTGCTCTAGTTAAACTAAGTTATGTCTGTAATGAAGAACTATAAAAATAATAAAATACCAAAACAAGCTGATTCATTTTGCCTAGCACCTTTGTCCTCATTCGATGTAGATACCAATATAAGCAAGATAGTAGGTAGTGCCAGCTTTGAGATTAAAGAAGCGAAAATCGTCCATTCTTCTTTCCATCTACAGTCAAAAAGATGTGCATTTGTCCATAAGAAAGTTAAAAGTTTTAGTTGTTTCTTACTCGTAAAATTAGGCTTCAACTTTGAAAATTAATATTTATAGAAATATCTAGAGGTTTTTGTTTATTTAGTCAAAGATTTTGCGATGAGAATAACTAGATGCATGCATGTTGGTTTCATCTTCTGCTAGATTATGTAGAAGCTATATGACAACATTCAGTCTAATGCTTCAAATATCTAATGGTTCGATATTAATTTGCGATGAACCACTGAATCAAGCACTAATATGGAAATTTTATTTAATGATGTTTCTGTGCAAATAATAAAACCTACACAACAATTAACTATTTCAACCTTCAAATGTCATTCATGCACACATTGTTTTGCACTATAATAAGAATAATTTAGTCATTGAATCAATTATTGTGTCAAAAGCAAACAATTAGTTTTACCTAGTTTTCAGGTGTCATCGGTATAAAATGTTGTTCCCAGATATCCGTGAATGTCTCATATCAAACTAAATATCCCAGCCAAATGGCACATTTGCTAACTTTTCATTGAAATTGATATTAGTATAAACCATATACAGTCTTTGCAGCATTGCACATATTTTATTTTTTATAATTCTTCATTGTTGCAACATTACAACCAACTGTGGTTTTTAGTGTTTGCTCTCTATTTTACCGTTTGTTGCCAGCTGCTTCGTTAATCCAACTTGTTGGAAGCAAATGGTATAACATAAAAGTTGGTTGCAATGATCCAATAGTGCATAACTTTGATAACAAAATTTGTTTCTGCTACAAAGATCGTGTATGGGTTATACTAAAGTCACTATCTAAAGAAATGGAAGAAAATGTGTCTTTTGGTTGGAAGATTTACTTGATATGAGACATTCACAGATATCTAAGAACAAAAATTTTATACAAATTACACTTGGAAAACTAGGTAAAAGTAATTGCTTGTTCGGACACCACAACTAATTTAATGCCTAAATTATTCTCAATATTATGCATAACAATGTGTGCATGAATGACATTTGAAGGTTGAAGCAGATAATTATTGAGTAGGTTTGATAATTTGCTCAAAAACATCAATTAATAGAATTCTTATATTAGTGCTTGATTTATTAGTTCATCGTAGATTGATATAATAACATTAGATTTTAAAGCATTAGATTGTATGTTGTCACGTAACTGCTACACAATCCAGCATAAGTTGAAACCTACCTGCATACATCTAGTTATTCTCATTGCAAAGTCTTTGACTAAATAAGAGAATACCTCTAGAAACTCCTATAAAGTTTGTATGTCAAACTTGAAGCATAATTTTATGAGTAAGAAACAACTGTAACATTCTTACAGACAGATGCACTTGTTTTCGACTAAGGATGAAAAGAGTAATGGACAGTTTTTTCTTCTTTATTATCAGATTTGGCACTACTTACTGTCTTGCTTATAACTGTTGAGGTTCTATATTGAATGAGGAAAAAGTTTCTATGTAAAAGAATCACCTTGCACTGCTATTCTATTATTTTCATAGTTCTTCATTATAGATAAATTTAGTTTCTCTAGAGCACTAATATTTAACAAGCATATGACCTAAGTAAAATAGCTAGGCTAATACTCATATTAAGGTATGGTTCACATCCATTTTTTTCTACTAAATTTGCATATCTTTATCTGAGCAGATGAACGGGAAATTAATCAGCTGATAAATTCTCAAGGAGCTATGTTGCAGGGCACTGATGTCATTGCATATGATTCTAGTGATCTAGCTGGATCCACTAACAATTTCTCGCTGGCAAATAAGATAGGGTATGGTGGCTTTGGCAATTTTTATAATGTTATTATATATTTTCAACAAGCATGCAAACACATATTTGCATTAACTAGACAACATAACTAATAACCAAAATATACATAATATATGTAGGGTGTACTAGAGAATGGAGTAGAAATAGCATTGAAGAATCAAAATGTGACTTCATGTTAAGGATTTTACAGAGTTTGAGAATGAAGTCAAGTTAATAGCAAAGC
Organism: Solanum corneliomulleri; assembly: GCA_027704805.1. NCBI lineage: Eukaryota > Viridiplantae > Streptophyta > Magnoliopsida > Solanales > Solanaceae > Solanum > Solanum corneliomulleri. The sequence continues at coordinate 47,049,479 of JAKWIY010003054.1, read as the reverse complement.
TAGAGCATCGTAACCTAACCAAGTTGTTGGGATACTACATTAATGGAGCATAAAAATTCTTAGTCTATAAATACATGACACATAATAACCTAGACGAGGTCATATTTTGTATAACATCTTAAGTAACATTTTTCAATTCTACTATTGTCTATGGTGTTTTATATTGAAAACCCACAAAAGACAAAAAACTTGGGAGTATTCGAGTGAAATTGAGTAATTGTTTTATGTACATTTACAGATGGTTCAGTAACATGGCCAATACATATACTAGCCCTCCCCCCCCCACCCCCCCAAAAAAATGGTAATACTGAGCAGCTGGTGGAAATTTTTCAGCAGTGTAGAAATTTTAAAATGGAGGGCATAAAAATTAAGTTATTGGCTGCAATGTTGCAGCAGCTGAAATTTTGAAACAGAGCTAGCAGAAAAAATTGAGCAACTAGTTGCAATTTTTCAGCAATGCAGAAATTTTAAAATAGAGGTAGCATAAAAAAAATTGAGTAGCTAGCTGCAATTTTTTGGTAGTAGAGAAATTTTGAAACATAGATAGCATAAAAAATTTAAGGAGCTGGCTGTAATGTTGTGGAAGTGCAGAAGTTTTAAAAAATAAAATTTATGCAGCTTTGCAGAAAATGAAAAATAGATCTAACATAAAATAGTTATGTGGTTGTGAAAAAGTTCTACAGTCACCTCTGTAACACCATGTATGCTAGAATTACCATATTGCAAATTTTAGGTGTTGCAGGTGGCAATCACGAGGACAATCCATGGACGGTATGTCCTGTAGGTCAGTGGTTCATCACCGACAACACTTCCTCAGCAACCCCAGAAATTTTGGCTAAGTATTGCCTCACATTTGGACCTACGGTTCTTAGGGTATGCCACAGCCTGTGGTCCTGGTCCGTGGATCAATGCCCCTAGAAACTAGCCCAGAACAAAGTGGCTAAGTGTCGACCCACAGTCGGACCTACGGCCCGTAGTACAAGCCACGATTTGTGGTCTGGGTTCGTAGGTCAGGACCCCCAGAAACCAGCCCCAAGTCGCAATTGACGGTTGACTAGCATGGATCATAAATTGTTCGACATTTCATTAGTATTGTCTGTTGGTGACCCTGACATCAATTAAGTCAATGGTCTTTTGGTATTTTCCTATTTTGTTGGACTCCTAAACTACATTATTTTAACCCTAAAGTACGTGGTTTTTGTTAGTTTTATCCTAGAAACATAACTAGAACTTACCTAAGTAAAAATCATTCATCAAAACTTAGAAAATTAAAGCGTAAGAGGATAAAGAAGTCAAGAACCCTATTTCAAGAACGCAACAAGATTCTATCGATGTGGGATTTCACTAGTGGGTTCCTTTCTCTCATTAGGTCCCTAAAATTAAGTCAGATTCTTGATTCCCGTATAACTAGACCTAGGGTTTCCAGAACTAAATATTATCATGAATTAGTTATATACATGTTCCAAATAGGATTATCATGTTATACTTCATTTCTTGCATGAATCCATAACCCTAGTTATGTATTTCTTTAGTTCTTGAATTAGACATGCTAGCTCAGATATTTGACAAATTCAGATATACATGCCTTAGTGCTGAATGTTTCATTATCAATTTAATAATGTTGCATTCTTAGTTTGCATGTTGGTTTTGAGTTATCTAGTATACCATAGAAATTCACTCATAATTGGTTAATCACTTAATCTATTGGGATTAGCATATTACCGAGTTGGACTAGGGTCAGTCATCTATGTAGTCTCAAAACTAAGAGCCACGTAGGTTATAAATCCCCTCTATGAGCATTTTTAGTGATCATACCATTCATGCCTCTATACCTTTTGCAGGGTATATTGGGTCCTCTCTATGGGGCGTATACATTAGAATCCACATTTAGCTCACGTGGTTTTATTTTCGATTTTAGTAACTCCCAAAATTCAGTTAGACTCTATTTCATTGACCATTCTTCTACACAGTCAGTATTCTGTTTCAGCATGTGATAAATTTGGTCATTGCATCCAAATAGTTTATTATTTAGTATCTTTATAATGTTCAGATTTTATCATCGTTTTATTACTTTGTTCAATTATATGTTATTTCAGTTTTACTCTATTCTGAATACTCAGTACCTTTCAAGTACTTATGCATACTTTGCACTACATCTTCTCATGGTTCCCATCATCCAAATCATGCATAAATTCGTTCCCAATCTCCAGCTCAGCAGCATTAGTGGTGAGTCCTCATTCTTCGAGGACAACAATCATGTTATTTCAGTATAAATTTAGTTGGGGCATGTCCCAACACTTCTAATCAGTTAGAGGCCACTTTCAGACATAGTTAGATTCAACTTAGTATTTGAGTATGATATTTCTTTTGCGTTAATCCATCAAATTTCATATATTTAGTTTTAGGATGGGTATTCTTCATCACTTTCATTTTCATGATATGTAGCTTATCCGTCGGTTTATTATTATTATTATGCTTATGTTATGCTAGTAGAGTTAGCTTGAAGTCACACATCCACATCCTGGGTTAGCTACAGAGTGTGACAAACTTGGTATCACAACATTAAGTTCTAGAGTCCTAGGATGTCTTATGAAAATCTTCACCTTCTTATTACTCTTGTCGTGCATAAGGTATGATCTAATTCCATTCTAACTTGAAGTTCTATATTTCAGATCATGTCTTCTCATAAAGGTAACACCACGAATACAAATAACAAGAATGCAAATGCAACTCCTTCATTCCTTGATCAAGAAGTTTTGAATGAAGAGTTTAAGAACGCCATTCAGATGTTGGCTCAAAGTGTGACCAACCAGAACAATCAGTGGTTTACAACTCTGGCAGATATAAATGTTGGATCAGTTGCAGCTAGACTGAGAGATTTTTTATTAGGATAAATTCGTCCGAGTTCATAGGATCACATATTAGTGGGGATCCCAAAACTTCATAGATGAGGTCAAGAAGATCTTTCAAGTTATGTAGGTTCATATAATGATCGAGTTGAGTTGGCATCTTACCAGCTTAAGGATGTAGATCATATCTGGTATACTCAATGGAAACAGAAAAGGAGTACATGTGCACCTCTTATCACTTGGGAATGCTTTAGTGAAACCTTTATGGACAGATTCTTCCCAAGAGAGCTAAGGGAGGTGAAAGCTCAGGAATTCATGAACTTGAGGCAAGGTAGCATGACGTTCCAAGATTATATACTTAAGTTTACTCAAATCACTATGTATGTTCCTCTCATGGTTGCTAACTCCAGGCTTATATGAATAAGTTTCTATATGGAGTGTCAGACTTAGTGAAAACAGAGTGCTGAAATGTTATGTTGCTGGAAAACATGAACATATCTAGTCTTATGACTCACTCTCAATAGGTTGAGGGAGATAAGCTTATGGAGAAGGCTAAGGATAACAAGACGGCTACGACTGAGACTATGAGTATTCTCAATAGAAATCGGGTGGTGGAAATATCTCACAAGGACAACAGAAAATTTCAGCCCCAACCCCTATTAGCTAATTTTCCATCCTCCAAGTTTGGGCATGATCATAAACATAGGGCATCAGGCTCTAAGTCTCAAGAAAGTGTTTCATCTACCAAAACCTAACCAATTTGTCAAAAGTGTGGTAAGAACCATCGAGGTGAGTGCCTTACAGGACAAGAATGACACTTTAGGTGTAGTCATCCAAGTTGAAGGATTTCCCTTCTAAAGAAGGTCAAAGAGATGATAATGGTAGAGCTCAGTATATAACTTCAACACCACCAGCAAGTCGCTCAATTCATATGGGTAACTCATTTGGTACAAATGGCACCAGTGCCAGAATAGGTTACATGCTCTTCAGGCTCACCAGGATCAGGTAGGTTCTCCTGATGTATTTAATGATACGTTACAAGTCTTTCATCTCGATGTTTATGCTTTGTTATATCTATGGGATACTCTTTCCTTCGTTACTCCTAATATAGCAATCAACTTTGATTATAGTCCCAAAACTCTCTTAGAACCGTTCTCAGTTTCTACTCTAGTTGGTGACACAGTTATAGCTAGATTGGTACATATAAATTTACCTGTGACACTCTCTCATAAATGCAAAACAACAAATCTTAGAAATAGTAGACTTTGATGTCATTCTAGGCGTGGATTGGTTACATTCATGTTATGCGTCAGTCAATTGTAGAACTAGGATTGTTGGTTTTTAGTTTCAGATGAACCATTTTAGAATGGAAGAGTAATATCTTAGAGCCTATGGGTCGATTCATTTCTTACCTTGAGGCCAGAAAGATGATCTCTAAGGGTTGTCTCTATCATCTAGTATGGTTTAAGGATTCTATCTTCGAAACCTCAACTCTTGAGTCAATTCTAGTAGTTAGTGAGTTTCTAGAACTGTTTCAGAAGATCTTTTGAAGTTCATCCTGAAATGGGAACTTGACTTTGGAATTGATCTTCTTCCAAACATACAACCTATTTATACTCCTCCTTACATTATGGTTCTAGCTGAGCTTAAGGAATTGAAATAGTAGTTGAAAGACCTTCTAAATAAGGCTTCATCAGACCAAGTATTTCCCCGTGGGGTGCACCAATGTTGTTTGTGAAGGATAGAGATGTTCACTCAAAATTTACATAGACTATAGGCAGTTGAACAAAGTCAAAATCAAGAATAAGTATCCCATTCCTAGGATTGATGACTTGTTTGACTAACTTCAGGGTACTAGCCATTTATCAAAGATAGACCTCAGATCTGATTATGATTCACTTAGAGTCAGAGATAGAACTTAGTATGGTCATTATGAATATGTAGTTATGTCATTTGGACTAACCAATGCTCCTGCAGCTTTCATGTTTTTTATGAACAGAGTGTTCAAGCAACATTTGTACTTGTTTGTAATCATCTTCATTGATGATATCCTCATTTAATGAGGAAGAACATGTGAATCATTTGAGGGTGGTTCTGCAAACTATCAAAAATCATCAGTTATTTGCTAAATTTAGCGAGCACGAGTTTTGGTTGCAATTAGTTGCTTTTCTTGGTCATATTGTGTCTAGAGAAGGGATCTGAGTGGATTCTCATAAAACAAAAGTAGTGAAATAATGGTTGATACCTACCTCTCCTATAGATATCAGAAGTTTCTTAGGTCTAGTTGGTTATTACAAAAGATTTGTGGAAAATTTTCATCCATAGCCTCTTTATTGACAAAGCAAACGTAGAAAAAGGTCAAATTTCAGAGGTCATATGATTGTGAGAAAATCTTAGAAGAACTGAACACTAGGTTTACTACAACTCCTGTTTTGACTTACCAGAGGGTTCAAAAGGTTATATGATCTATTGTGATGCATCCATAGTTGGCGTAGGTTATGTGTTAATGCAGCGTGGTAAGGATATAGTTTATGCTTCCAGAAAATTAAGGTGCATGAGAAGAACTACCTAACTTATCACCTTGAACTTGCACCAGTAATGTTTGCACTTAAGATTTGGAGACATTACTTGTACGGTGTTCATGTGTGTGTTCATTGACCATAAGAGACTCCAGGATGTGTTCACCCAGAAATAGTTGAATCTTCGCCAGAGGAGATCGTTTGAGTTCCTCAAAGATTATGATATGATTGTGCATTACCATCCGGGTAAGGCCAATGTCGTAGCAGATGCTCATAGCAGACTATATATGGGTAGTGTAGCACATGCTAAGGAAGAAAGAAAAGAACTAGATAAGGAGGTTCATGGGCTTGCTCACTTGGGAGTTCACTTATGAGCATATCAGAAAGTCATTATAAGCTCACAAAGTCATTTGAGATCCAAAATCAAGTATTTCTTAAATTAAAAATGATTTAAAATAAGGACAAATCTATGACATAATACTTATGACACTTGTCATTTTTAGGGAGTGTGTGTTATTATATATTTTTCCTATACTTTGATTAACACATGATCGTTGAGATTGGGGACTTCTTTTTGTAGTGAGGGCGTATAAATAACATCAAACTTGTGACAACATAATTTTCTCGATTTTTTGTATATGTGCACATCTAGTTTCTAGTAACATGTTCCCATCATCTGTGACTTGAGGTTCATGAAATGATTGTTTGATAGCTCAAACACTTTTTCATTTTCATTTTGAATTATGAGGTTAATTTAAATACTTCATATGTTTGTAAATTCATAGATGGTACCAAAGTAGTCATTCTTGCTTTGATACTAGTATTAATTTTACTTTCTTGAGTACAAATAGAAGATTATATTGAAGGTATTGATGTGCAGTGAAATTATGACTCATTTTGTCACATAGATTTTGCATATCCTTAATGCATTTTTTAATATAGAATATGTTGTTTTGCTTTTTGAAGCTATTTTGCACGGCCTACAGAAAAAATGGGTAAATGCAAACAAAAGTACCAGAAATGAAGTAGTTTTGAAAAGTACCGCATTTGCTCGCAGAAAAACTATAATACAAACTGCAAAAAAGATAATCCAGCCCAATATGGGCTCGTTTGGTACAAAGATTAATAATGTAGTGATTAGTAATGAAGGAATTAGTAATGTAGCGATTAGCAGTGCAAGGATATATGTACTACAGGGTTTATTTTTATCAAGTGTTTGATTCATTGTTCCTACGTCATCTTCTGTTTGGATAAAAAAAACTCTATATAATGTTTTTTCCCCAATTATATCTGAGGGTGTGCATCGGTCGGTTTTGTTTGATTTTGTGTATTATCAGTTCGGTTTATTGGTTTTTGATTTTTAAATATGCAAACCCAATAACAAACCAATAAGATATTCTTCATCGATTTTCGGTTTATTGGTTTTTTATCATTATCGGTTAAGTTTCGATTTACCTAATAACAAAATGTCCGTAAAATATTACATGTCATCTCACTTCTTTAAACGGTTTGATTTAGTGAAACTAATGAGAAATTGCATCAATAAAAGAAAATATAGTATGAAGGCTATAATTACATGTTACCACCAAACATAGTATGGATTTTTTTCTATTAATCAAATTAGAGTATGGAATTTTTTCTATTAATCAAATTATAGACCTTTACAAACTTGCAAATGCTACAACCTATAATTACATACTAAAACTAAAATAAAATAGTTCAACAAGACGAAGACTAAAATTAAAACTAAAATCAAATAGATACATTTGTGAACCCCTTACTTTAATTTTTAGGTTTTGAGTAAACAATAAAAACTAGTTAAACGTCCTAGTGTGAAGTTGGTAGAGCACTAATAATTTGACATAGTTTAACTGTCTAATTATATTTTAAATTATTAATATTTAATAATTCGGAAGGGTAAAATAATAAACTATTACCGTCTTATTGAGTTATCAGTTTACCCAATAACCCAATAGTAAAAACCGATACCGAACCAATAACCCAATAAATTTTTTATAAACCCATTAAAAACCCAATATCCCAATAAAAATAATCCAATAATATTTTTTTCGGTTCAGTTTATCGGTCGGTTCGGTTTTTGCACACCCCTAATTATATCCTTGAATTATTACGTAGTTGGATCAAGATTATTAACTGCCGACCAATATTATTTTTCTATAGCCTTCTAACTAGGGTGTTCTATATTAATTGCAGATATGGTTCTGCATATCTAATGAGGATGCTAATTTACGGTTCAAGGTTTAAAGTGAATGAAGATGGCATGGATATCATTCCCAAGCCTACTGCCCACTTTTTTTAAAGAATATTTGTTCTCGCTTGCGAATGTAGTTGGTACAACTATCCATCTTGATCAAGCTACGATCAAAAGTACTAGACCTACTTGTGCTCGAGTGAAGGTGTTGGTGGATTTAAAAGGAAGTCTTCCTAAATATGTTATCATATGAACATTGAAGATGAAGTCACTGGGGAAGTAAGGTCTACCATAGTGGATATTAATTTGATATGACTATGTGTCTAAATCCTTTGGTCCTAATCCCCAAAAGCAGCAAGAAACAGCAGTCCATCATTATTCGCCATCAAAAAACAGTTTAAGAGAATGCAGTAGATATAACAAATAAGGCCAGTAATAACCAAAACTCCAAAAGGTTACTGAGAAGATGACTATGGATTACCTGGAGATAGAAGAGACAACGGAAAATAGCAACAATAGCCCTCATGTGCAACAATTCCAAGAATATAATCATCTGGCAATAGTGGATGTTCCTGAGGTGATACAAGTTGATGCATTTCGAGTATTCGAAGTGGAACTCCGGACAAGGTTCTGCATGATATTGTGACTCATAATATCGGATATACATGTGGTGATACAGATTCAAATCAATCGTAAAAGGTAATCATGAAATAGACAGACCTGAAGATGGGGAGCAGAGTCAACCTATCAGGGTTCAGCCAAAGAGAACTAAATTCATTTCACATAAATATGAAGGCTTTAATATGAAAAATTAAACGTATGTGGTTTTTGAATTGTTGCTGAAGTGTGAAACCTATGTGGTTAGACATAGAAAACCTTTCAGGGTTTTGAAGTTTTGGACTGAGACAATACTTATTCAGTAGTGGTTGTACTGAATTGGTGCACTACTAGCTCTCATAATCCTTATTTGGATTTCAAAGAGAATATTAAGAGAGTAAAAGTTTCCCTAACAAGATGGAGCAGAGAAGCGTATGGAGATATTTTTAAGAAACTTCTCAGTAGGGAGGACATTACGAAATCCAAGGAGATGTTATTTGAAGAAGAACCTTCTGTAATTAATAGAGAGGTGTTGCAAAGAGCCCAAGCAGAATATTAAGAAGTATCTTCATTTTGAGGAGATGTTTTGGCAGCAAAAACAGGGTATGATTGGTTAGAAAATGGGGATAGAAATACCAGGTAGAAGAAAAAGGTTACATATCCAAGGAATGCAGAATAGACAAGGAGACTCTTTTAAACTACTTAGATATATTCCTAAAGTCATATCTAATGAAGAAAATGTTGAACTTTGTAGATTCAATGAAGTTAAAAAAGCTATTTTTGAATTAGATGAAGAGAGTGGTAAGATTTTATCAAAGTTGTTGGGAGATAGTGGGAGGTGATATTCTTAGGATGGTTATTAATTTCTTCTGGGGTAACAACACTCTGCCTAAATCTATCATTTAAACTAACTTGGTCTTGTTTCCTAAGAAGGAGTGGGTGCATGAGTTCACTGATTTGAGGCCTATTAGTTTGAGTAGGTTCATCAATAAGATCATCTCTAGACTGGTGCATAATAGGATTTAAGGTTTGCTACCTAGATTGGTATCTCTTAATCTGTCAGGTTTTGTAAAGGGTAGAAGTAGTATTGAGAATGTTTTACTAACTTAGGAAATTGTTTCTGATATGATAGGTTCTCTTGATTATTTCTAATCAAGGTGTTAAGAAAGGTGGGACTTTCAGAGGTGTTTGCTGATGTTATATGGAGAATAATTTCTAACAACTGGTATTATGTGCTTATTAATGGGCATACACATGAATTCATTCACTCTACCAAAGCAGTAAAACAAGGAGATCCTTTGTCTCCTGCTTTATTTATTATCTCAGCAGAAATAATCTTAGCAGAGGTTCTCAGTAGGGCACTAAATGCATTGATTAATAAAATCAATTTGTGGGATTTGGAATACCTAAGTTGAGTGATAATCTGAACCATTTAGCGTGTGCAACAGGGTTTACTAGAGTTTAATTTCCTCTAACTTATTCTAGTTAAAGGAAATCTCACTATGATGAGCCGATAAAGAGACTCAAGTCAAAATAGCTGGTTTGGAAAGGGAACATGCATCTTATGGGGGTAAAGAAGTCTTAATCTCTAGTGTTTTTGTTCCTATTCATGTGTTGTCCGCAATTGTTCCTCGTACATGTGTTTTAAAAGAGCTTCATAGAATCTTTACTAAGTTCTTTTGGAGTAATAAGGTAATGTGGTTAACTTACTGCTTAGGATAAAGTTTGTTTGCCTTCAAGCAGGAAGGTGGATTGGATTTTAAATCACTATTTGCAGTGTCACTAGTAGTGGTGGCAAATGGGCGGGTTGAAAATAGGTAAACATTGCATGGGCAATTATTCAACCGCTTATATTTGATATGAATAAAAATTGATTGGGTAATAAATGGGTTGGTGAAATACTACTTTACCCATATTTTATTCATACTTTCATGAATAAATTATTTTACTTAAAAATGTTGAACATGCTTCATTTAGAATTACTGTATCACAAAAATAAAATAAAAAATTCTATAACTTTTCAATATAGAATAAATTTATGTAATAAAAACATGAAAATATTTTTAATTTCAAAGTAAACGCATATTTGCATTTTAGGACAAAAACATGTTTAATGCACTTTAAGCAATGTCCATATTAATACATGATTTTTTATTTTACACTATTATTGATTATCCAATATAAAATTAAATAGATTAATAAAATGTAATTATAATGAACAAAAGAAATGTACATTTGAATTATATATATTTGGAGGGTCAAAGACTTCACCTTTTCAATTATAGACAAAAGTAAAAATTCTATAGAACAACATAAAAACGAAAAGAAGTTACATTATTTTTAGTGATATCATGAATTTCGAGTGAATAAAAGTTAGAAGCTTAACTCATTTGGCTATTCATATTTTACCCATATTTTTATGGGTCAAATATGGGTATCAACTCATATTTTACCCATGTGAAAAAACAGTCACACTACCTATTAAAATATGAGTGGTCACCAAATATGGGCTCATTTTGCCGGCACTAGTCACAAGCTATGTATGCTAAGCTTCGGTGGAGATTTCGAATTCAAAATACTTTATGGGCTAATTATATGTGGAAAAAGTATTGTAAGAAGCAACTACCAACACTATTTCAGTGGAAGGGAGATACACAATTTTGGAAATTTATGTTACAAAATAGGGAGTATCTTGAAGAGCATATTGGGTGGGAACCTAAGGGTGGATTTGTTTCTATTTGGTAAGATAATTGGAATAAAATAGGTACATTTTATCATCTACAACTTCAACACTCTTGTTACCCTATCACTGTGGTAGACATATTTATGACAGAGAAAGGATGGGATTATGAGGAAATGAAGTATTGTTTATCTAAATAAGGTTGTGCAACATGTTAAAATTTATTTAGATCAGGTAAAGCAGACAAATGCATTTGACAAGTCATGGTGGACTGTAACAACTTGGTTGTTGAGGCTATTGCTATAAAAGAAGGACTTCCATATTATATTGAGAAACAATTATCTAAGGTCATAATTAAAACCTATTTTATGGCATTGGTGCATATCATGAATGGAGAGTGAGGAGTGCCTTGGAGAGTGACAATGGATGTCAACTCCATTAATAGGCTAAGGAATGGTATGACAATAAGAGTACAACACTCCTTAAGGAAGGGAAATACTTTTGCTGACTTTTTTGCTAAATTAGTTTTTGATTATGCAGGTAACTTTGCATACAACAACTTTCAGAAAATCCCAGTTCAAGCTAAGAAAATTATCAACTTAGACAAGCAGAGGATACCAAACATAAGAATCAGGAGACATGTCTTTTGACATCAACAATGTAGGTCTACTAATATGATACAATGTTAAAACATAAGCGTGTAATCATAGAAGAGGTTACAATCTGATGTTTGTTAAGTAAAATCTGAAATTGTTTTTGTTGGTTAAATATATCATGTACCTGGTGAGAGCTTGGGGTATCACATTTGGTATGAAACCAGGATTCATATAGTATTACAATAGATTTCTTTTCTTTGTATTATACTTTATTTGCCGCAAGCAATTCACTTCAATTACATTAATATTTATTTTCTTAACTATGGTGTTGGTATTAATCTCCAGATTCGTTTCATCACAGAAAAGGAAAGCAATGTTAAGGTAACCGTAGAGATCGAAATTTAAAGTCTTACCATGATGTTGTAAAAGCTATAAAAAGCTTACAGTTGGTCGTATCTTCAATTCACTGCATTTACAGATAAAGAGAATGTTAATAATATGACGATGATGATTTCAATGGTGATTGAACCCATTGATTTTAGATCTGAAAATTATTGTATATTATCTTTTCTGGAAATCTTAGATTGGGAGATAAACAAAACATCAATTGAAGCAACAATAGATTCTTAATTATAATCAAGATCTGTATTGGTCAGATTATTTGAGGACTCAAAAAACAATCCGCAGATTCGCAACAAGAAGTCATGCAACAACGTAAGTGAAGTGGAAAGTAGAAAAATTATCAAAAGTGTCCACGATTCAAGGTGTAACAAGATTACCTTTAAGCTATATAGCTGGAAGAAACTGCGCTTCATGGATTTTCACACCAAGATTTCAGAAGAAGCAAGAACACTTCGAGGAAGGGCTTTTTTTCGAAATGCCGCTCCTCCAGCAAGGAGTGAGAAAACAAATTATTCTGACCTATTATGTCACATTTTTTCTTTAGAGGCGAGCTACTTTCCAGATATTTTTACTTTTTGTTATTGTAGCTTATTTCCTTTTTCGTTGGTCTAGATTGTGGGCCTTTTGTACTTCTAATACTTGGGGGAAAATAATCAAGTACCTCATATATATATATATATATATATATTATATATATATATATATATATATATATTATATATATATATATATATAATTATATATATATATATATATATATATATATAATATATATATATTTATTTTCAGATAGCAGTAAGACAACAAAAAAGTCAAGTAAGTTTAGAGATAGATCACGTAAATAAAGAAATTTGAGAAACTCGAACAGCGCATACCCCCATTTTGGTGATTTTCGTGTACTATAGCACACCATTTTTTTGGTGTGCTATGCAGACGGTTGGCCCTCACGCCCTGTCCAACCCATTATAAAGATCAAACGAGCCCTGAAGCGCATACCCTTCATTTCAACGATTTTCGTGTGCTATAGCACACTATTTTTTGGATGATCCGGATTACGACATCGAAAATGCCAAAAATTTTCGTGGACGTCCTTCAAGACCTTTGTTATGCAGCCGGTTGGCCCTCACGACTATTTCGACCTATTTTAAAGGTCAAACGAGTCCAGAAGCCTGCATACCCCCATTTCGACGATTTTTGTATGCCATAGCACACCATTTTTTAGCTGATCCGGATTCCGACACCAAGATTCAGAAGAAGCAAAAACTCTTTGAGGAAGGGATTTTTTTTTTCCGGAATGCCGCTCCTCCAGCAAGGAGTGAGAGAACAAATTCTGACCTCTTATGTCACCTTTTTTTCTTTAGAGGCGAACTACTTTCTAGATATTTTTACTTTTTGTTATTGTAGCTTGTTTCCTTTTTTTCGTTGGTCTAGATTGTAGGCCTTTTGTACTTCTAATACTTGGGGGGGAATAAGCAAATACCTCATAAAAACAAAAGAATTACAAGTATATACCCATCTACATTCATATCACACTAAATAATTACACTATATACCCATTCACTAATTTCGCTTAATTGATACTAAATCAATATCATATATATTGTATTTGTATCATTAAGACTGATAATTTCGTTGTATTGACACTAAATCAGTATATATACTATATTGGTATCATTAAGGTTTGTTGTTAAGAAATTACTCATTAGTCAATGACACTTATATAATATATATATATATATATATATATATATATATATATATATATATATATATATATATATATATATATATTATATATATATATATATATATATATATATATAATATATATATATATATATATATCGACACACACACACATATATATAGACAACACACACACACACCACACACACTATTGTATCATTGACTGATGAGTAATTTCTGAACAAGAAACCTTAATGATACCACAACAATATATATATATACTCTTATAGTATCATTGACTAGTAAGTAATTTCTGAACAAGAAACTTTAATGATACCATAACAATATACATATGTACTCTTATAGTATCATTGGCTAGTAAGTAATTTCTGAACAAGAAACTCTAATGATACCAATACAATATACATATTGATTTAGCATCAGTTAAGCAAAATTATCAACTTTAATGATACCACTATAGTATATAATGCCGATTTAGTATCACTTGAGCGAAAATTATCACCCGTAATGAATGGGATATGAACTGTAATTATTTATGAGAGAATGGATATTTCAGAAATTACTTTTGATTTGGTACTAACTTGTAATTGTTCAAGATTTTATGGCTCATATATGTAGTTTTCCCAAATACTTGTTGTATTTCTCTAATTAAAAAAATTGGGCCTATTGAAAAAAAATTGTCATCTTAATAAATTGATCACTCACAAGATGTCAATTTTTAATATAAAAAGAGTAATCATCTACTTTTAAAACCATAAAGTCTATTATAAAAATAGTAAAATTGAACAATCATCGACATTTACACATAAAAATTGTCATTTGTAGATCTAGTAGGTACGCAATTTTATATAACTTGTTTAAAATACAATTAATTAGAAAACCACATGTGAGTGTGCGCGCGCCTGTGTGTATGTGAATGTGTGTGTGTGTGTGTGTGTGTGTGTGTGCACGCACGTGTGTATGTGTGTATGTGCGCGCGCGTGTGTATGTAGAAAATATAATTCACTTCGATAAAACAATAACAAAAAATATCGCAACAATCATATTTAATTTATTATTTCAATGTGAGAGTGTCACAATCTCTATGATTTCTCTAAACTCGACCTTTCAGATATAATTCAAGGGCTATTGAGCGATCTTAAAATTTGACTTTAACTTGTTCCTTGATTCAAGGGCTTTGAAGCTTATTCTTGAATCTTCGGTGCACTTAAACTTTATCTTGATTTTGATTTTTACTTAAGTTCTAGGGCTTCAAGCTTGTTCTTGAATCTTGTAGTCTTAATCTTGATTTGTGGATTTGATGAAATTGATATGGACTTGAACGTGATGATCTTGATCTTGAACTTGATCTTGGATTCAAGGGCTTTGAAGCTTGTTCTTGAATCTTCAATGAACTTAAACTTTATCTTGATCTCTACTTATAGTTGAATTCAAGAACTTTGAGCTTGATCTTGAATCTAGGTTGTCTTTATATTGATCATTCTTGATCTTGATCGTTATCTTGAACTTGATCGTTTGAATTATTGACTTGTAGAGAAATTTGCGTCTTTTGACCCACGAGCTTTCTCTAGATTCTTGTTATAATTCTCGGTTCCTTTTCTAAATTATAAGGACCCTTACTTATAGTTTTCGAATAGTGGAGTTGTGGTAGGGATAGGATTCCCTTCGGCCAATTAGATTTAATAGACGTGGAATATGAGCTTTATCGAGCGTACTTTAATTCATGCATATTTTTATGAGATTTAAACAACTAACTCAATTATATTAATTCATAATATTTATTTGGACTAATATATTCATGAATTTAATATAATCCGAATTATTTTTAGATTTATATTTAATAAATTTTAAATGACTACAAGTGCCCCCTACTTCAAGTCTTAATGTAATATTTTATCTTTCAAATATTAGGCTTAAAGAATTTCAAGACCTCAACTTGCAGACTTGAGAATTTAAAGACTTCAACTTGCATAATTCGGAGATTTTAAAAACTCTATCTTGAAACAGTTTTTATTTATAAGGGTTTGCCCCAATTGAGTCACCACCATTTGGTGCAAGTCTAAAGTTTTATGAAAGATTACTCCTAGTTTTAACTTTCATGAGACATAATATCAAGCAGGAACATTTCATGTTTTGACACTCATGCAACTGAACTTAGAATATGGTTCTAAGTGCCTGTGAACCTCAATAAAGAGGATCGGGTCACAATATAGTACTAGGAGTGTTTTTTTAAAGTGTGTTGTACACAATTTATATTCTCGTAGTCCAGGAGTGACGTGTAGTTTAGGCTTGTAATTTAAGGAGAATTATAACTTAGAGATTTAGTCAAAATTTTAGTAGTTTTGTGACATACTATTTAAGCTCGTATTTAAAGGAGCATTTCAACTTGAATATTTAACTCAATTTTGAATAGCTTTGTGACTACAGTTTAAACTCGTGTTTCAAGTGGTATTCTAACTTGATGACTTAAGTCTAGCTTGAAGA
Source organism: Solanum corneliomulleri (assembly GCA_027704805.1). Lineage (NCBI taxonomy): Eukaryota > Viridiplantae > Streptophyta > Magnoliopsida > Solanales > Solanaceae > Solanum > Solanum corneliomulleri. The sequence goes on along the minus strand of JAKWIY010003054.1, from coordinate 47,033,433 downwards.
GTTTTCTGACATACAATTTAAGTTTGTTTCAAGGAGCATTTCAACTTGAAAATCTAACTCAAATTTGAAGAGATTTGTGACATGCAGTTTAAGCTCGTATTTCAAAGAGTATTTCAACTTGAACATTTAAATCAATTTTGAATAGTTTTGTGACATACAATTTAAACTCGTGCTTCAACGAGTACTTCAACTTGATGACTCAACTCAAGCTTGAGGAGCTTTGTGACAAATAGTTTATTCTCGTGTTTCGAGGAGTATTTCAACTTGAAGATTTAAGTCAAAATTGAAGAGATTTGTGACGTGCAGTTCAAGCTCATGTTTCAAGGAGAATTTCAACTTAAAGATTTAACTAAAATGTGGAGAGTTTTTTGACATATAGTTTAAGTTCATGTCTCAAGGAGCATTTCAACTTGAAAATTTCACTCAAATTTGAAGAGCTTTGTGACATACAATTAAAGCTTGTGTTTCAAAGAGCATTTCAACTTGAATATTCAAGTCAAAGATGAAGAGCTTTTCAACTTAGAGATTTAGCTTGAATTTGAAGAGTCTTGTAATTTACAGTTTAAGGCTTATGCATCTTGGAGAATTTCAAATTGAATATTTATTTTGAATTTAAAGAGATTTATGATATTAAGGTTTAACTCAAATTTGAAGAAATTTCCCAACTTAGAGATTTAGCTAAAATTTGAAGAGCTTTTGAACTTAGAAAGCTCAAATTTGAAAAGCTTTTTGACATGTAGTTTTAGGCTCGTTCTAGAAGCATTATAACTTGCAGTTTAGGTACATGCGAGTAGGAGTCTTGTAACTTGAAGATTTAACTCTAATTTGATGATCTTTATAACTTAGAGATTTAGCTCAAATTCAAAGATCTTTGTGGTATAAAATTTAGGCTCTTGTGTCTAGGAGCATTATAACTTGTAGTTTAGGCTCATGGATAAGAAGCATTGTAACTTGCATTTTAGGCTCATGCTTTAGTGAACATTATAACTTGCAGTTAAGGCTCATATGATAAAGATCATTATAACTTACACTTTAAGCTCGTGTAATGAAGAGCACTGTAACTTGTTGTTTAAGCTCATGAGTTAAGGAGCGTCTAGATATACATTAACTCTTCAAAGTCATCTTTGGATGCGTACTCCTCCCCCCCCCCCTGGAGTTTTTCTATATCTTCATCTTCTTGGGTCCATAGGAGATCATTGATCCTTTCTTAAAGTCAATTAATTCCATGTCATGTACATGAGTTGTCAACTCTTCGAATGTATTAGGTTTTAATTCTTGCAAGCTGTAATGAAGACCCAATTCATGCCTTGGATGCACATTTTGATACTAGAAGTTTGAGGCAATCTTTGCAAATGAGGCTCAAAATTCTCCAATGATTGATAAACTTAACAACTAGCTCATCTTCACCTTGGCGATACTTTGTAAGTTCAATCATATTAACGACACCTATTATGCAATAGAGATGATTAAGGAACTCTTGCTCTAACTTCTACCAACAATCTATAAAATTAGGTTTGAAATCTATGTGCCAATCAAATGCATTTTCTTTGAGAGATCAAACAAACTCTTTAACGAGATAATCATTATACATCCCAACATCATTACAAATTTTAATAAAGTGCTCTATATATTGTTTGAGATTTCCTTTGCCATCAAATTGTTGAAGCTTAAGAGGTTGATAGCCCTCGGACATTTTTAAGTTATTAACTATTTGTGTATATGACTTTGCATATATGGGAGAAAATTTGGATAGGACTCAGATTTGTCTTCAATAGCCTTTATGATAAAGTCTTTGAATTGATCAATCGGAATCAAACCTCCAACTGAGAGATGAATCTCTTTGATCTTTCATTTGTTTTATGCAAGACTCTTCTTCGTCTTGAACTCTAGGAAGCTTCAAAGATTCTTGATTCGATCTTTTTTTATCATGTTATCCATATTATTTGTTATCTTGGAAATTTAGTATCTTGTTCGTGGGCACACTTCGTCAAGCCTTCAATTGTTTTAGTCGTGTTTTGCTAGTCGTTCTTCAAGAATGCAAGTCATTTTGATATCCTTTGATACTTGGAAGTTGAGATGAGAGATAGAGATTTTCCTATTGGACGTGCAAGAATTTGCAGACAATAAAGTTCATGTCAAGAAAATAATAATCAAGAACAAAAGAATATCGCAATAATCATATTTATTATTTTAAAGTGTGAGTGCTACAATCTCTATGATTCCTCTGAATTCGCCTTTTCGAATATAATTCAAGGGTTCTTGCTCTTGATCTTCAATTTTTATCTTGATCTTGATTTGAGGTCTTCGAGCTTGATTTTGAATCTGGTGGTCTTGATCTTGATGTTATTGAACTTGAACTTGAATGCTTGAATTCTCGACTTGTAGAGAAATCTGCGGCTTTTGATCCACGAGCTTCCTCTAACTTCTTGTTAGAATTCTTGGTTCTTTTTGTAAATTATGAGGACCTCTATTTCTAGTTTTAGAATAGAGGAGTTGGTGATAAGAATAAGATTCTGTTCAGCCAATCAGATTTAAGTGACATGGCATTTGGGCTTTATGGAGCATACTTTAATTATATTTATATTTATTAGATTAGAATAATTAACTCAACTATATTAATGTATAATATTTATTTGGACTAATGTATTCATGAATTTAATTTAATTTAAAATATTTTATAAATTTATATTTAATAAATATTAAATGGCTACAATATACTAATACAAATATAAAATATAAAATCAAGTAAATAAATAAAATAATTAAAATGATTTGAGGGATATGTTTGTACTTACATAGACTTATCACATGGTAGTAAATCCAATGTATTACCAATACCTCCAAATGGAAGGTATTAGTAATACATCATATATATCATATAAGACGTATAACTATCCATGAAGTAGTTATATATAGGCGCAAATTCCTACCAAACAGAGTGACTATCTCTTCTGATACCTCATAGTAAACGGCCCCTAAGAGTCAAAAGAAGAAAATCTTGGAAAATTAGGATGCGATGACCATCTACCTTGTGGGTCACCAGGTTCACGTAAACTTATGTTCCCCTCTCGAATCATATATATAGTAGTTTTATATTTTTAATTCTTTGTTAAATATAGATGTTTGAACTCACACTCGAAGTATCATATAATGAGATGATGATAGGTTGCACCTCTAAATGAGGTTAGAAATTTGATTTTTATATCTATATTGTTTTATTTTTCTTTCTAAAATTGGGTGACACCTCTCTAAGTGGTTATTTATAGCACTTTCTTTTAATTCATTAAAATTTTCAATTTTGAACCTATATTTTAAAATTTCAATTGTTTTCAATGATAAGAACCTAATATCAAACCAATTAAATTCACATTTTTAAAATAGTGCACCTATCATCTCAAAAGTTCTCAGTACACCTCTGTATCTGTGATCCGTATTATATTTTACTGGTCATATTCTAATTTGTGTCAGAAGCATTAGAATTTAGGATCAAAAGAACCACATACTTGTATGAGTTAGGACCAAAAGAACCACATATGGTTTAGGGGTCCTAAATTACTTATATGAGTTACTCTTGATCTTCTTATTTCGATGAATTAAAAATATAAAACTATTAAATATCATTTGTTTATTCAAGAATTATGAGGGTTAACAATGTTAACTAAAGAATTTAACACATAAAGGTTAACATTGTTAAACAATGTATAAAATTTTGTTAGGCGAGCCCCGAACGTTGGGCGTTGAGCTTGCTTAGGGAGTACATTCGGATGCTTAGGACGTAAGTCTTACAAAACTAAGTCACACACTTGAATCTCGTGGCATTTTACTAGAGCTCCACCCCGAGGCGAGTCCCAACGGAGTCTCTTCGGACACTAGTCCAAATAAATTAACCATGACTTGATCCAACCCAACCATTTAACTTGTTAATTTTTTAAAAAAATTGTTTAAGCACACATATTTTCTTTTCTTAAAATAAAGTAGATGTCATCTCTATAATCAATTTAAGTATCAGGTTGATTTGATTAACTTTCTTATATAACTGCATGACTTCTTTTTTTCAAAGTCCGGAAATTATTGACATCATTAAGGGTGTGTTAGGTATGAAGGAAAACATTTTCTAGAAAATATTTTTCAAATAATTTCTCAGGTTAGGTTAAAAGTTTCAACTCACTTTCCTCAAAATAAAGGAAAATGATTTCTCTTTAAAAATTAAGGAAAGCATGTTCCAAAACTTTCCTCCAACTTTAAATTACATTTTTGTTGTTGAAAAATAAATTTAAAACTTATTTTAAAAAATATTTCCAATTTCAAATTTTTATTTTTTCATCCCACCCCACCCCCTAACCCATGATCCCCCCCCCAATCATCCCCCACCCCTCCAAAAAATTAAGTAGTTTTTTTTTAAAAAAATTATTTTTCACACCTCACCCCACTCCAACCATGACCCCCCCCCCCCAATCAACCCCCACACCTTCCAAAAAATTAAGTTGTTTTAAAAAAAATATTTCCTATTTCAAATTTTTATTCCCCCCCCCCCCCCAAAAAAAAAAATTGAGTGTTTTTTAAAAAATACTTTAAAATTACATTTTTTTTCACCCCTATCCTAGACCCCCCCCCCCCCTCCTTCCTCTAAAAAAATAAATTAAAATTGTTCTTAAAAAATATTTTCAACTTCAAACATTCATTTTTTTTCATTCACACGCGCTAACCACCCTCGACCCCCTCCCCCCCCCCCCCCCCACCCACCCCAAAAAAAAATTTCTAAATATTTTCAACTTCAAATTTTTATTTTTTCAGCTCTACGCTCGACCCTTCACCCCCCACCCTACCCCCACCCAAAAAAAATAAGTTTATTTTTAAAAAAATTTTAAATTTCAAAAATTATTTCCTACTCTAGTAAAAATAAAAGATATTTTTCAAAAATATTTTTCATTCATAAATCAAAAACTAAAAACTATTGTCAGAAAAAAAAATTTACTCACCAACCAAATTTAGAAAATAAATCAAAATCTACTTGTTTTCAGAAAAAACATTTTCCTTCTTACCAAACACACCGTAAATTGATATAACAATACTACCAAATGATGTAATTTTTTTCAAAGAATATTATTTAAGAATCAATCACACTGTTTATGGGTGTTCCACTAAAAGTTAAAGTCACAGAATCACTATAATTATAATTTTGAAAAAAGACATAAATGCAAACAGTTAAAAGAATTATTGATACTTGATTGTAATAGCTTTCTCAATTAGTGTTAATTATCACTAAAACCACAATAAATAAATTAAAATTGCATTGGCGTTAAGTGGTTTAGATCTCTCATCTGCATTAAGAATAATAAATTTCAACTTTGTAGAAGTAGTTATACAACACATGAAAAGTTTTGAAAATATAAAATAAGACATAAATGCCAAAGTATTAGAAATAAACGATAAATTTAAAACAACTTTCTCTATTAGTATAAAATATCACTATTACCATAACAATAAAAGAAGATTATTTCACCAACATGGATTGTGGTGTATTGGTGGGAGTGTTTCACCCTTAACCAGAGGTCTCGGGTTTGATCCCTGAGTATGGAGAAAAATCTGTTGGGAGCGTCACCCATTTAATTGATTCACTTTATTTTTATTTCAAATTTTTAGAAAAATATCTAAGCGGTCAAGAGGTTGACATTTAAACAAATACAGAAAATAGGCGATACTATATTGCCTTTTCACTTAGTTCAAAATTCTAAAACAATAGATCCATTTTTGCTTGTTAATTCTTACGATGAAGGACTCAGATTGGGATGGTGAGTTTGATTTGATTTATATTCTCTCTTGATTTGTTTGCTTTTTCTTTTTTCTGTATTTGTACCATTTCTAATAAATTTTGGCAAATTAAAAACAAAATTGATAAATACCTATTTTTTTCTCTTTTTTCCAATTTGTTGTTTTTATTCATTCTACCATAACATATGTCGAAATATATAAATAATCTCATTCAAATATAATAATTTATTGCAAGTGCTCATATCTCATGCAAACAACAGAAACATATATTTGATTCAACATTATTTAGAAAATGTTTGTCTCCTTCTATTGTATCAAAATTGATTCTTTTTTAAGTTTAATTCTAGATTTTGATTTGACAGTCACATATGTTGTAACGACCTGTTTAGTCGTTTTGAGCAGCAGATTTTATTCTGGAAAAACTGGCTGGGACGACGGGTTTCACGACGGACCGTCGCGGTTCACGACGGCCTCCCGTCGAGGAGGTTCGTTCCCTGACACTTAGAATTCTTCAATTTGGATATATTAAATCGACTCTCTGTAAATGTGACGGACCTGCAGGACGTGCCGTCACATCCACGACGAACCGTCGTGAGTTTCCGTTGCAAAACACTTCAACTTTGAGAATTTGGTAAAGAGAACGAGTTTCTAACCGTCATGACGGAGGTGCAGGACGGACCGTCACAGGGGTGACGGCCGTCACAGTTCCCCACCTGGAATTTGGGAGGATGCGACGACCATCGTGACGGACCGTCGCAGGCACGACGGCCCGTCACAGGTTGCGCAAATCCCAGGCAGTTTAGGATTTCTCCACACGTTTTAAGGGCGTTTGGACTATTCTTTCCTTAACTATAAAGATTGAGGGGTAATATTAATATGTCTAATTACTTGGGGGTTAAAAGAGGGAACCTTAAGTTAATAGTGGGTTCTATTGTCCTCTTTTAGTCTTAATTATATGATAATTAGGGTAAAGGAAAGAGGGTTTGAATTAAAAAAAAAGAGAAAGAACGAAAGAGAGAGAGATCGATCGAGAGGGAGGAATATCAAAGCTTGGGATTTGCTTGTGGATTCCAATTCTTCGGTGGAGTGGAGGTAGGTTATGGTTTATGTTACGATATCGTAGTGAACTCTTAATAGTGAATATTATGTGTTGATAGTATTGTAAACCCTGCTATGTGCTTAAATGGTATGCTTGCATGATTATGATTATGAAATTGTGATGAATTAACAAAGCATGATGAAGCTATTGAATCCCAAATCTTGAAAGAACCCTAATTCGCTTGATTATTATATAATGAGAATGATGATGCTGAGTTATGAAAGAAGGATTGATGAATTAGGGGATCGGGTGCACGTTCCGTTACCAGTATAGTAGATGAATATGAGGATCGGAGTGTCACGTTTCCGACACAGGATAGAATATGGATCGGGGT